>LPNX010767551.1:247493-309299 GCA_001517045.1 Pseudotsuga menziesii | reverse complement strand
ATTATTTCCTAGATCTCTGTTTCTGTGAAGCGGCTTGTATTGATACAATCTATGTTTGTTATATATGTTTAACATGCCAGTATTTTATTGTGTATTAAGAAAATCACTTCAGTCAATTACTGTGAAGCACAGACAGCTGTCCTTATTTGTTCTTTTCCTTCCATGACCATTGCATGCTTTCTCTCTTTCCTTTCTCATGTCATAATGTTGCATGTGTCAAGGTGGGTTTGGACTAGTGGTTAGGAGGTTGGTACTCACAAATTTAATATGTTGGACTTCAATATTATACATCTTAATGTCCCTGTAACTACAGCTGACTATATACTGTAACATAAACAATTTCATTTGCACTACTAACAAAACCCCAGATTTTGATTGACGGCAAAATTTAATCTAATTTACTTTGTATGAAACTACCCATTTTCTACCCAAGAAAATTCTATACACATAATATAAGTTAGAAATATAATTATTAATGCTGGTGTTTATGCTGAACACAGTGGCAGCAAAGGGCTTATTTTGTTAAGTTGTTAAATCACCCTAAATATTAATTATTGATGCTTCTTTTTGCTAAAATTCCAGCTATATCTTCCCTTTCCATGCACAAAAGCTTTACATCTTTGAGGTATGAATTTCTATAGAATGTCTTGTTTTATTGCCAATGTTTTGGGTGAAACCATCTAGAATCATCGAACCCTCAACCCCGTGACATCATTGCAGTTTTATGATTATTGAGGCTGCTGCCATCAAAGATGGCAGTCGTGTCCAATTTTCTTTTCTAGGGTGGAAATTTCTTGAATAGGCAGGTCCTATTACATTCAATTTATTTTCATCCATGCAATTTCATGGTTATTGAGGCTGCTGTTCATCTTTAATGGCAAGCGTGCCCAGTTTTCCTTTTTGGGTGAAAATGTCCAGAATTGTCAACTCCTGTGAAATTTGATTTGTTTATCTATCTGTGGAATGTTATGGTTATTGAGGTTGTTATTTAGTGATGTATGATTTTCATTTTTGGGCAAAAATGTCGAGAATGTGAACTCTTGTGACATTTGACTTTTTTCCATCCATGCAATTGTATGTTTATGGAGACTCATTAATCTTCGATGTCAGCTTTTTTGTCCAATTTTCTTTTGTGATTGGCTAAGTGTATTTGTCATGGTGTCTGTAGCAGCATGAAGGTATTAGTTTCACAAATTGTAATACGGGATGTGATGGTTATCCTCTGGAAAGTTGCATGTGAAATGGGTTTGTGCTGGGTGGCAAAGAGGTCTGTGCTATCTGAAGCAGCTCAGATACGGTGTATAATTAAGGTGCTTCAGTTTGTCTCCAATCACTTGTAATTATTGCAGTAGATCCATTCAAAGAGGACTTGTTAACCTTCAACCCCTTCATTACTTCTTGCGGAATTTGTACAACTTACAGTTGCTTGCATATGGTTATTTTCCTGATGTGCATTGAGCCAGCATTTCCATATTTTTCTACATGGCTCAGGTTTGCCAACACTAGTAGACAAGAATCAAGATGAATGATTAGTTGCAGGAGACCAATTGCAGAGTTTATAGATGATTAGGAACACTCAGAATTGGTCAGGACAACTAGAGATCATCTGGAATCTCTATGAACACTCAGTGTTAAGAATGACTAGAGATCATCTGGAATCTAACCAAGTTAACTACTATTTCAACAAATTAAAAGCTAAACACTCTTTTGTTGCTATCCAAATATGTCCAGTATTAACGTTTATTGTTTAGATGGTCAATCCATGCTCTTTCAATATAAAACAGTTTTGTTATCTTCCAAAAATTGTAGCCTATTTCGGAATGGAATGGGAGGAGTCCCTTTTTAGTTGCCTCATATATTGTATGTGACATTTGTAGATTATGAATACTATATAATTATGGTGCAATTAATTCAACTTGCCGTGTTTATATAATTATGGTGCAATTAATTTAAATAAGCCAAACAACTGACTAATTTCCTCTACTTTTAAGGGTGGTGAAACAGGTATGGTTTGCAGTTCTCCATCTCCTTTAACTACAGTGTCGTGTGATGATTGAGATTCTGAAGCTTACCATCTACATTCCCCCTTCTTTTGGTTTAGTACCTTAAAGATTTTTTTAGGTGACAATAATAGTATATCCTCTTACTTGGTTTGCTGCATCTATTGGTACAATGCAATTTCTTTCTCCAGTTATGCTATAATACTTTCTATCTCTTGTAGGCAATAGCCCCACGGGAATTGGCACTGCAGACCAGGCTAAGTATGAACATGTCACAACTACAGAACATGGATAGTGAAGGACTTGGTGGTTATGGTTGGGTTGGACACTTTCTTGTGATTTCTGAGCTCCAAAAACAAGTGTTCAGTTTATGAGAGGCCTTAAAGCTCCTGCCTTGCAATGCATCAGCATATTTAGATGAGGTATATTGCCTAGTCTTCCCATCACAGGTATAGCATCCCCGTCGCTATTCCTGGGGTTAGCATTTTTTTTTTTTTAAACTTATACAAAGCGTGGATACAGTGATAGCCAGGCGTGGATACAGAGACGGCAAGGCGTGGCTATAGCGATGTCTTATTCCTGGGTTTGCATTTTTTTTTTAAAACATTATACAGAGCGTGGATACAACGACGACCAGGCATGGATACAGAGATGGCCAGGCATGGATATAGCGACGGCTTAGACATCTAACAAAATATAGAACATTGTCGCTCTTGCAACGCAAATTAGGGGTCATCTCTATTGCGACGGAATTGTTTCCACGAAAAAAAAAAAACACTTAGACATGGCAATATCCACGCTTTTCCATGGATATTGCCACGTTTTTCTGTGGAAAAATTGATCACTTGTACTAGTGTCTAGGCAGTAGCCAACCCAGAGAGATGACCACCACAAACTCCAGCATGGAAATCATTAAAAACGATCTTAGCCTCTTCATGTGTAAGGCGACGTTGTAAGATAGAGTCAACACCATGATGATATAGCGTATCATTCAGAATAAGATAGATTTTGGCTTGGTGGCGAATGCGATGACATTCGTCTCAAGAGGTAGTAGGCTGGTATCGTAAGGTCTAGAGATACAAAATGATATCTCTGTACCATGGATCAGTCGTGCTAATGAGAAATAATGATTCATCGGGCAATGAATCAAAGGGCTCTGTAGTCGCAGTAGAATGGGGAAGGTCACATATAAGCTCTGCAAAAATGAGGAACTTCTTGGAAGTACTTTTGGCGAATTCTAGCTCAAACTCTTGGAGAATCACGATCCAACATGAGTATTTTCCCCCAAGCACTTGACGTGTAAGAACGTGGTACATGGGGTTGGAATCTACATAAACAGTGGTGGTGCAGAGCAAAATATAATAATGGAATTTCTGGACCGTGATGACCGTGCCCAGAGCAAGTTTCTCCACATGTGATTATCGATTTTTAGAGTCGAGAAGGCTCTTACTGGTGTAATAAATCACATGTTCTTGGTCATGTTCATATGTTTGAACAAGGACCATGCCTATAGTAGAAAAGGATGCATCCATATACAAGGAATAGTCCTTACCATAATTTGGTGGTTGTAGCACTGGTGCATGGGTAAGTGCATGTTTAAGATTATCAAATGTGCGTTGCACGAAATCATCCTAGACAAAAGGGGTATATTTCTTGAGAAACCTCATGAAACCATGTGTCCTTTCTGCATCATTGCAGATGAAAAAATGTAGAAATTTTTCCTTCCCTTGCAAACTTTGGAGTTCAGTTACGTTCATGGGAGCAGGTAGGACTAAGATAGCTTCAATTTTCAAGGGATCTATGCAGATGCCATCTTTGGAAACAATAAAACAAAGAAGTCAACCAGCTTCTACACAAAAAACACATTTATGGGGATTTAGACAAATATTAAAATGACGACATCGAAGAAACACAGCTCTCAGATGATCGACATGGATATCCCACTGCTTGGAATGAGTAGGCAGGTTGTCAAGATATGGTTCCACAACATGTTTAATGTCATGAAAAGCATATGGCATGGAATGTTGGAATGTCACACCAGCGTTCTTTAAACTGAAAGGTATTCTACGATAAGAAAAATTTCCCCAAGGGAAAATTAATGTCATCTTGTGTTGGTTTGATGGGAGAATCTCAATCTGATTATAGCCGGACAAGCCATCCATAAAGGAAAAAATAATGCTTCTGACACAGTTATCGATTATCTGATCAATATAGGGAGTGGGAAAGTTGTCTTTTGGACAAGCTCGATTCAAATCCCTAAAATCGATACAAACCCTAATACTACCCTGTTTTTTTTCACAGGGACTATGTTGGACACCCATTCAGTTAATGGTACAAGGTAAATGAAACCAACCCTGAGAAGTTTCTCAACTTCTTCTTTAATAGCGGCTGCTTTTCTTGGATGGACCTATCATAGTTTCTGACGGACGGGCTTGGCATCAAGGTAAGTTTTGATTTCATGAACAACAATAGAGGGATCAATCCCTGGAATTTATTCATATGTCCATGTGAAGACATCTCTAAATTCCTTAAAAAGGGTCGTGTATGTTTTAACCTCTTTAGGTGAAGAGTTATGTCCGATGAAAATGTTTTCTGGAACACCATGTTTCACTGATATGTCTACAGGCATAGTTTTTGTAATGTTGCATAAGTTTCCCTCAGAATCGACACTACGAGTGAGGATCGAAGACTGAGGGTTGAGGACTATATCAGACGAAACCGTAGAGATGAAGTGGTCTTCTACCATATGGCAAGGGGGAAGGAAAGAAGATCTGTGGTGATAATCTTCCCAAGGCATCTCATCTAATGACATAACTTCCATAATAGATTCTTTCATAGGAAGTGTGTGTGAAATATAATCTAGAGATGGGGAGGGGTTGTTGAGCCAATATGGCATGTGATAGTGGTCTGAGGCCACCAACAAGTGGTCATTGGTGGGGGAATCACTGGTAGCTTGGATTGCATTGTAAACTTCCTCAAAAGGGGAAAAGGATGTTGATTCATCAGCAATTTCTTTTCCTTTGTCTGTATGAGAGGTATAAATATATTAAATTGAGCACATAGATCTGTGGACAAACACACAACTCACATGATAGATCACACAATTTACTCAGTTATTGAAGAATGAAACAGCGCAAAAATGGCTTCCAGCTGTGAATGCTTTTCATTAATCAAAGAGTAATTAGACAATAATTACAATGAAGTATAATGGCTTTAATAGCCACAAGCAATTCGAATCAACATCAGGAAATTCGAATTGATTAGACTCTACTTGACTGTAGGTAACCAAGACCTTGTCTAAATCACTATCGGAGGACTCAATAGTTAACTGACCTTGTCTAAACCATAATCGGAGTTCATCAGAGTTATAAAACACAACTCAAGTGTTACATTTAGTGTTTACTAAGGCTAACTGACTGTGGTAGGTGAGAAATGTGCCCCTCCTGAGTTCAGTCAAGTAAACCTAGCACTAATTGAATGTAGAGGTCTAGAACTGAATGTAACTGACTCCTAACTTAGCTTAACCAGTCATCAACTGAACTGAATTGACCTTGGTTGGTTTCGGCACTCCCAGTGGCTCCTAAACTAACGCAATCAAGTGCAATCAGTGGTAGTGAGCCTCAATTAGTGTTCCCCACACTTTAGTAACTGAAACATGTGCCCCAATTAGGCCAAGTGGACCCAATGGTGTTAATTCCTATAAATAGACTAGATGGACTCTTGATTTAGACATGACTCCCAATCTAGACATATGACCAAATTGGACAAGGGAGGATTAATAATACTAACACCCCCTTGAATGCTAACTTGGAAAATATATGGGCCCTGGTAGCTAAGACCATAGGTCACCCATTACATCAATTAAATTAAAGTAACTGCTCAAAAAACAAGGTGTTGGGGAAAAACCACATGGGAACCCCCCCCCCCCCCTCTAATTAAGCAGGTAGAATCAGGATCAATCTGGTTCTTCTATGCACACATATCCTAGGGCCTGGCATGTGAACCTCTCCATCATTATGTCTGGAGGAATATTCCTCTTTGGAAGAAGAATGATATGCTCAACTAAATCAGAAATATAGACAGATGCCGGATGAAGACTCGACCCATGTAGAGAAACTGAAGTCAACTCATAAGTGAGAAGAGGTTCTTGAGGATCCAGAACATGTGAGGAACACTCAAGAAACTGATGTGTTGTAGCCATGAACAGTAAACCATGAGTGGTAAGAACAGCCCCAAGTGTTAGGAGCAAGTGTACAGGTAGATGCATAAAATCTTCCTCTTTACCGGTTATGTGAGGAGATGAGCATGTGATCAATGGTAGAGAAGCACTGGGACTGTTGAGAGCGAATGATTGAGCTACATAGTCTAATATACCTTCTGAAATATCTAATGAATCACATAATAAAATATCAGCAACCTCATATGAGGAAACTAACACCAAATCCCCATCAGCAGTTTTGAAGAGAAAGTGTGGTACTTGATTTTTCACACCGAAATTGGTGAGAGTAGCTACAAGCATGACTAAAAGATTTTTAATTTTAAAATATGAAAAAAATAATATCATATCAGAAATTAAATCAGATCTAAACAGGTTCAAAACAGATCCAAAACTATGAAATGGAATCAAATCCCCAGTAGCAGTTTTGTAGGAGACTTGCGGTACTTGTTTCTTCACACCGTTGATGAGAATATCTACAAGCAGTACTGAAAGATTATGAATTTGATATATTAAACCAAGAAATATCAGATCAGATATAAATAATATCACATGATATCCAATAAGGATAATATCATATTCAAATAAATGGTTAACTGAGACGGTGGATGCAGTACAACTTTCTTCTTCTTCAAAATTCTGAATTTTGGTGCATGCAATCCTGTAGGAATTTGCTGGAAAATCTAGATCATGGGGAGCGAATGGATCACTCTGGTAATCTGATATTTCTTCCAAAATATCCAATTTATCACAGATTTTCGCACCAGCAGCAACATTAGAGGGAGAAAATCAAATTTCTCTTCACTTTCGGAAGCAATTATTGGTAAATTTTGCACATAATTCAAAGGAAAATCACTGGTGAATGTTTGCATGGAAGTGCAGCAGTGTTTTTCTTCAATATCAGAGATTCAAATGTCTTCTTATATTTCATCAATATGAGGAGATGAGATATTAGAGATCTCATCAACTTCCGGAGCATCAGGAGAAGGAGTCATTGCATGGAGATTGTCTTCAATTCGAATTGACTGTGTAGAAGCTTCTGCTTCTTCTTCATCTTGAACAACTTCATTAGAGAGAGTGGAGGACGATATTTTTGGATCAATGATGCTTATGGTGTTGGATGTGCTCTCCAAAGTGCTATTATGATCCTCATCAATCATTCCAAAGGTTCTGTCCAATTTTGTCCAAGGTTCCTGCGGATCTTTAATAGATCTACTGAGGTAGCGCAAGCTAGAAGAAAGAGCCAGTTTCATTATTTCAAAAGCTGCATCCTTTGCATTTAGCCAGTCATTTTCACTCTAAAAATACTTTCTACCGAGTCCATTAGACACCTAAAGGAGATCTTGTCTTTTCATAAATGTAATCATTTTCACCTTCCATTCATAATAGTCTGAGGATCGGGTCAGAAGAGGAACTGATGAATTCATTTCGAAGTTGTACATGCAAAAACAAAAAAAGGGCACTGTAAGGTCAGACAGCCTGCACTTTTGGAATTTTCTTCACACCCAGCTTAGTTAATCAAGCAAGCTTGATCAACAATTCCTTTGCTTGGGGTATTAAGTGGTAAATTCTCCGTTTCTGGTGCAGTGCTAGAAGGAGCAATTTTGCTCAAAAAATGATCCAATAGGAGATCTGAGGCGGAGAAGTGCCTTGTCGGCCGAGGCTCTAATACCATATTAAATTGAGCACATATATCTATGGAAAAACACACAACTCACATGATAGATCACACAATTTACTTAGTTATTGAAGAATGAAACAGTGCAAAAATGGCTTGCAACTGTGAATGCTTTTCATTAATCAAAGAGTAATTAGATAATAATTACAATGAAGTACAATGGCTTTAATAGCCACAAGTAATTTGAATCCACATGAGGAAATTTGAATTGATTAGACTTTACTTGACTATAGGTAACCAAGACCTTGTCTAAATCATTATCGGAGGACTCAATAGTTAACTAACCTTGTCTAAACCATAACCGGAGTTCATCAGAGTTCTAAAACACAACTCAAGTGTTACATTCAGTGTTGACTAAGGCTAACTGACTGTGGTAGGTGAGAAATGTGCCCCTCCTGAGTTCAGTCAAGTAAACCTAGTGCTAACTAAATGTAGAGGACTATAACTAAATGTAACTGACTCCTAACTTAGCTTAACCAGTCATCAACTGAACTGAACTGGCCTTGGTTGGTTTCGGCACTCCCAGTGGCTCCTAAATTGTAGGGATTGGTCTAGGAGGCTCCTAAACTGATGCAATCAAGTGCAATCAATGGAAGTGAGCCTCAATTAGTGTTCCCCACACTTTAGTAACTGAAACATGTGCCCCAATTAGTCCAAGTGGACCCAATGGTGTTAATGACTATAAATAGACTAGATGGACTCCCGATTTAGACATATGACCAAATTGGACAAGGGAGGATTAATAATCCTAACAAAATCATGTTAATAGATGCAGTTTGTGAAGCAAGAGGAGGATCATATGAGGGAAATACTCCCATTAGTGAAGAATCTTTGATAATACCTACTCCAATTTCCTTATACTGTGGGGTATTCAGGAGCAAAACGCTATTTGCATCATTTGTAATGGCACTAGGTGTGATGAAATCTAACTGATCAACAGTCGCAATCTTTCCTTGGAATGGGAACTGGACGATCCTAAAAATGTTCAATGCTATAGCTTGCATAGCATAAAAACCAGTTACGACCTAGGAGTAAGTTGTAATCCAAAAGAGCATCATTGAATTCAATATGAATGGAGATTGACTTTCCCCCCAGTTCAACATGGATGGCAGGTAGTAATCCATAGGGTTGAAATCTGTGACCATCAAAATCCTTAAGAGTGGTAGGTGAACAGTTGATTTTCAGAGATCCAATGGCTCTCCAGCAAGATAAAGACATAACTGATGTAGAGGCACCCTCGTCCAAAACGGCACAACAGATAGTATTTCCAGTAATCTTGGTAGCGATCTAGAAAGCTAACTGATGTGAGAGTCTCGTCTTGAAATCATCCAGTTTGAAAGCGATGATATTACTAGTCTTGATATCATAGCTCCAAGGGCAGTAAGCAAGTTTTTTCATTGGGTTGGGAAAGTTTGAAGTACCTCTAAATCTGAAATAGTATGGTGCATGGGCCAAATATTCAACAATATTATAATATTGGGTGGCACGAGCGTTAGGATTGATTATGGACTTACGTAGAGTACCCTTTGGTGGATGGAAAATTGCTTTTGGTATAGGCTTTTCAATATGAATACCATTATTTGGAGGAGGTGTGGAAATTTAGGGTTTTTCAAATGGAATATCATCAGGTTTCTTTTCTGTAGGAGGGTCATAACTGTGTGCTCTTGTATTTAAATTAACCATTTCACTAGACATCACTCAAACTTCATCAGTAGAGGAAGAAGTTTTGTTTAAGGACTTATGATCAATTAACTGTTGTTGGGAAGGGAAAGGATCTTTCAAGACTGCTGGGGTGGGTGAAGTTTTCAAAAAATTACTAACTTCCTCACAATGAGGACATTCTTTTTCAAAATGGTCACCTATGCAAATTAAACAAGGAAATTTTACCTTCCTTTTACCTTTTGAATCAACATCCGAGTTCTGTGTTTTCTTTCCTTCCTGTTGATTATTAGGTTTTTTAGATTTATTTTTTCCTTTCTTTTTCCACTGGAAGATTCATTTCATTGGATCGTGTTTACTTCAATGGAATCAATAGGAGAGGGTGCAGGTTTAGTAGATGGTGTTAGTTGATTGGATGGAGTGGCGGCTTGATTTTGTTTCTTGGAAGGTTTTGCCACCGTTTGCGTTTGAACTGAACCAAGTATGCCATCAGCAGGTGGTTCAGTTGCAGGTCTTGATGGATCAGTTGTAGGTTGAGCAGCATGGGGAATCAGATCATATAGATTACCTGACTAGGAGTAAACCAATTCTAGGTTTTGAGCACGGCTAATAGCTTGCTCCTCAGTAACAGCGCCTCCCATGGAAACATCTCTAGAAATAGGTGGAAGTAATGACTTTGTAAACCAATCAGCGAGCAACTGATCAGGAATGGGGGCCTTAATTAACCATCGTCTTCATCTCCATCCATGGATATGATCGGAGATGTGAGTTATGTGGTTTGTCGAAGTGAAGTCAAAAGGTCTGTACCTGTTGCATATTGGATTGGCAATTGAAAGTGTGTTAAAAATGTCATTGCTAAGGCATTGAAGTTCCAAAAAGAGTGTTGTGGTAACTCGATGTACCACTTTGCAAAAATACCAGTGAGGCTTCTTTGAAAAAACCTTAGATGGATTGAAATGTCCATCAAAGAATTGGATGAACACCATAAGTGAAATGTCATCACATGGTTTTTTGGATCTTCACTGGGTTTACCATCAAACTTGGGTATATCTGAAGGCAACTTTACAGGAATGGAAGGCCAAGAGGGGTCATGATGGATCAGGTCATTTATCAATCTTGACAATTCTGGAAAATCTAAAGTGGCCAGAAATGGTAGTGTTTGATTTGGTTGCGGATACTGGTAGTACTGATATGGCATTTGCTGACCAATAGGACCATATGCTGATTGATAGATGGGTATGGATGATGCCCCTAGATTTTGTTGAAAATATTGTTGATTTCCCTAATTTCCATAGGGAGGTGGGCCACCTAAGGGAGGGGGTCCTCCGAAAGGTGGTGGTGGTGGTGGTCCTCCAGGTGGTGGTGGTGGTGGTCCGCCAGGTGGTGGTACTCAAGGAGGTGGTGGTGGCGGTCCTCTAGGTGATGGTCCTCCACCTCCAGGCGTCAATCGTGGTCCTCTAGGTGGTGGTCCTCCAAATGGTCCACCAGGTCCTCCAGGTCCTCCAGGACCCCCAGGACCTCTGGGTCCTCCAAGTCCTCCAGGTCCATGCGGTGGTCCTCCAGGGAGGGACCACCATATCCTCTAGCAGTATTAACAAAATCTCCTCCATATGATGGAACATTGGACCAATTAGGTTGTCCCCAAGGTACAAAATCATTTCTAGGGTAGGGCATTCCAGGATAAATAGCCGTTGGTGGCGGTTGTTGATAAACTTGATTGACTGTAGGTGGCTAAGTTCCTGGATAAGTATATCCCCAAGAAGTTGGGTTATTAACAAGTTGCACCCCTAAGGGTTGGCCTGAACTAGATGGGGGGGTACAACATTGGTATTAGTAGGAGGGATGACTACTGCAGGTTGTGCTATAGCTGCAACTTGTCCTAAAATAGCAATAATTCCACTAACATATGACGTAACTCATGCCAGGGGTTTCCCTCGGCATTATAATGTGCTGACATAACTTGATTTGTGGATTGCCCACCAACCATGACTACTGTGGAAGGTCTAGTAAAGGGGTCGGGATGTGAGACTACAGTATTATCATTTGGTCTTGGATTACCTTGAAATGGAAATTATTTAATAGGTCCTAACACTTGAGCTAGTGAATGATATCCTTCAGGCCATGAGTTGAGGGAAGTCTCACCATAAGTTGGATGCATCTCTCGATCAATCTCATAACTTTTCAGAGAGAGTAGAAAGAATCTGTATTACGGGGTAAATGAGCCGACATAGTTTCATAACAAGAGACAGGTGGAGGAATGATTCTTTCTACTCTCTCTGAAAATTTACGAGCTTGATTGAGAGATGCATTAATTCTTCTTTGTTCTTCCTCTCCCAAAGGAAGATTCCCTGGTGAAGGTCTAATAACCCTGAATTCAGCAATAGCTTGGCCCATAGAAGTCCTCCAAAAAGGAGTGTCTGTGCCATAATCTGGTGGAGTAGGACTATCAACACGGTCTTCCAACAGCAGATGCACAAAAGCATCAGCTGCAGGAGGGAGTTGAACGAAAGGATTTGTAAAAACAGTGAATTCTTCTCTGGTTTCACTAGCTAGGGTAGTCCCTACAAGAACATTAGCAGAAGTTGGTTGTTCCATGGTTACCCCTTCTTGTCCTTCCATGGTAGGAGGAGAGTTAGGAGATAAACCCTGCAATCTATGAGATTGACGTCTCGCAAGTTTCTCAACCATGGTGGTGGCCAAAGTTACCTAATATAGGTCAAAAAGGGAGGAAAGCACACAAACAAAACCTACACAGAGCGAAAGGTCACAAGTAGACTTAAATGATAGGATGGGTTCAAAATAGCCGGTCTCTCACTAGGATTGTCAAGTAGGTGCAACTCACGATATACCTTAGGGGTAGGTGCATAGTAGTCTCCCCGAATGTTGTTTTCGGTGTATTGCTTCACACAAGACAGCCAGAGGTATTTTCTCAGATGGTCAAGGTGTCCTAGTGGGGTCTCCCAATATACACAAGGTACGTGGGAGATCAAATCAGTAGTAGTGTTGTCTAATGCACAACCGTTTACAAGGGGCCTTCTGATATACAATCAAGTATGTAAAGTACCTTTCTATATACCTCAAGGGTACATGAAAGGTCATTAGATATACCGACAGTACGTGGAAGAACCGCGCGAGTCCCGGGTTGTTCCATGGTTACCCCTTCTTGTCCTTCCATGGTAGGAGGAGAGTCAGGAGATAAACCTTGCAATCTATGAGATTGATGTTTCGCAAGTTTCTCAGCCATGGTGGTGGCCAAAGTTACCTAATCTAGGTCAAAAAAGGAGGAAAGTACACAAACAAAACCTATGCAGAGCTAAAGGTCACAAGCAGACTTAAATGACAGGATGGGTTCAGAATAGCCGGTCTCTCACTACAATTGTCAAGTAGGTGCAAATAACGATATACCTTAGGGGTACATGTGTAGTAGTCTCCCCGAATGTTGTTTTCAGTGTATTTCTCCACACAAGATAACCAAAGGTATTTTATTAGATGGTCAGGGTGTCCTAGTGGGGTCTCCTGATATGCGCAAGGTACGTGGGAGATCAAATCAGTAGTAGTGTTGTCTAATGCACAATCGTTCACAAGGGGCCTTCCGATATACAACCGAGTACATGAAGTACCTTTCTATATACCTCAAGGGTATGTGAAAGGTCGTTCGATATACCGACGGTATGTGGAAGAACCGCGCGAGTCCCGAGTTGTTGTGCGGACAAATAACAACAGCTCCTACACTTAACGACGCCTAAACACGTCACTAACCTATCACTCAAGTTTCTATACAATTTTAGACCTAAAGCTACCGTTAATTTTATCTGTACAATTAGGTGAATGTTTGTGGAATGTTATCTCCAATAATGCAAATTAATCTAGATGTAGATGCACTTTTTGACTTCAATGATAACTAACTAGGGTAAGGAAGAAACCTTTTTCTTTTCTTTTCAACAATATACCAAAAGAAAGTTGTTTTCAACAACAAAACAAGATCCAATAAAGAAATGCAAAGGAAGTCCTTTCAAAACACAAAAATTGTTTCAAACAAGCACTCTAAAGTTTCTGAAAATGATAGAGAGAGAACTAAGCCTCTAATGTGCATGCAAAGCTAATTTTTTCTACAATGTCAAAAAGACCTATTTTCCTAAAACACTCATGCAAATGAAAAAACAAACAATTTTCGCAAGCATAAACAAGAGAAAAATTAAACGATTCTTTTTGTATTTTTCTAGAAAATATGAGGCACACAAAGAAATATTTTCTACAAAAGAAACTAATCTTCTAGGAAGAGGCTATAGGCTTTATTTTCAAAAGGAAATTTTCAGACTCTTCACTAAAAAACCAAGATCAAACTATGTTTCCAATTCGTTCATGAAAATGCAAAAGATAGAAATTTTTTGATCTGAGCTCAAAAAGAGAATCAGACTCATAAAACCCAGTAAATCAAACAACAAGCAATCAAGTAGACCAAACTAAAAAGTCTCAGAGGGCAGAAAAAATTCCAATTTTTGAACAAAAATTTTGTAAACAGACAGTTTTGAAGACCTACCTCGGCGCACTGAAAGGCACTGCACCAAAGTGTCCCAAACTGCTATGGCTCTCCTAGCCTTCTGCAAAAAGGAGTCGTCAAGGCTCTGTCAAGCAAGAGAAAAGGTGGTGTTGGTGCTTTGGTTGAGAAGAGAAAAGATGGTGTAGGGTGAACCGATGCTCTGTCAGCCAAAGGAAACAGCGTTGTCGAGCAGTGGGTTGAAAAGACTAAAAACCTGCAGGAGAAACCAGAAAGACTGAGCTGACTGAAAAAGTGCAAAATTTTTTACTCAGAACATAGGCAAAAGATCATAGGCATAAGATGGATAAATCTCCTTGTTAATTGAAACAACTAAAAGGAGAGAGAAATAACCTTCATAGATGGAATGGTTCTAGAAGTTTGTAGATATGACTGGATCTGTGCCAGATATGATTGGATCTTCCCCAGATCTGACTGGATTAGGCTAGATCCCTAGCAGAGTCACCAATTTTGTTAGTAGGAATTCTCAACTAGTGTGGACACTGCTTGTTCCTCTACAATGTAAGACACAACTACAGAACAAAAAGACACATCAACATATCCTTTCCTTGAATAATTAAATCAATTAACATAAAGCACATTATACCTCAACCTTGGATCCATTTATCTTCTCTCCAAAAATTCCTTGCAATGGTTCAGTATCTGCAAAAGAGATCATAAGACAAACAAAAGGATGAGAGCATCATGATAACTAACTATCCATATTGGTGATCAAGGAATCCAATAATATTTAATTACAAACACTACAATCAAATATAGGAAAGGAAAGTGTCTTTGTATTGATATATGGATGAGAAAGAAGTACAACCAAAAGCCTTAATGTCGATGGCTTCTGTCTTAATCAAGAATGTCTACAATCTCCTATGACTATGAAGGCCTCTCCAAACACAAGATACCTCTACTTTGCCTCTAATTCAGACTTCAAACTAGCAACATAAGGATGCTTGTTCTAGCCTCCTCCACTCTCCTCATGAAGGCTTCATTTATAGGCCTAGAACCCATGGGATGACTTGAAAAAAGGATAGAATGAGATCCCTATAGGTGAGGGAGGTGATTGCCACCTCTCCTAGACATATAGGAACTAATTCCATGAAGGATCCTATACATAAGCTTATAGAAACCTCTTTTTTTCCTTTTTACTGACCACCGACGCTCTTACCCAAACTGAGAGGAGCGTCGACCTAGGGTTTTTTCCAAAAAAAGGGGAAAACGATGCATTTTTCTCAACTGAGGCAAGCATCACTGATTCTCTATGCAAAATACAAGGAAGCATCATACCTTCTAGGTCAAGGAAAAAAATGCTCAAGGTGACCTAGACCAAGCTTTTTGGGAGGTCAACAGGCAACATGAAATTCTTATGAAGGATGACAAACAGTGTGATATTTTCAGGTGCAACACTATTGGTGGACCTTTCGACATGTCAAGAGAGGAGAATATCTCTTTTGTCAAAACCATATGTCTAGAAGCTCTAGAGTCTATGATGAAGCTAGGTGAGCTTGATGTGCTAGCAACCAAGGCATGTACTCTCTCTCTGTCTTCTGAATTTGATCCTCCTTCTTTCTTATTTAAGCAATCAGGAAGGGAGATGTTATTCTTCTCCAGGAGTTGGGTCAACATGTCAATTCACTTCTTCATACAAGAGCTCTCAAGATGATAGCCCTTACTGCAGTATGCACACTTGCTCATTTCTCCTTTGTTCTTCTTCTTCTGGGAGTTCTTCTTGGAACCTTGGGGCTCCTCTTGAGACTTAGACTTGTCTCTATTTTTCTCAAGTGGATTTTTAGCTTTTTTCTTTCTTTTTGAATCCACCCTTGAATCTCCAACAACCAAATATTGGTCTTTGTAAGGGTTGATGGTGCCCATCATCACCAACTTATCTTGCTCCTATGTGAGGGATTCCATGAACTCTACAAGCTTAGGAATATTCTAGGCTCAAGCTATCAACTTGGTGGCATGGAAGGTCAAAACAAACACTGAATAGTTAGGACCAAGCTTAGACAGTATGGCCAAGACTAGTTGCTCTTCCTTCTTTTCGATCCCACACTGTTTCAACTGCAAAACAAGGGCCTTAAACTTGGAAAAGTAGAGTTACAATTATTCGAAGCTACTGGGACTCAAGGAGATCAGCTCATTCTCAATTTGATGTCCTCTCATATCATTTGTATTTCCAAAAATATCTTCTATATTCTCCCACACTTCATTAGGTGATGTCAATCCATCAAGATAGAAGAGGAGGTCTCTTGAAATGCTCAAACACAAAAGACCAATGGCCTCATCCCTCCTGTTGTGCCATTTAATTTTCTTTACAGCTACATTAGGCTCTGCCTTAGTTTCCATAGCCACCCTGTATAGACCTTTAACTCTCAACAATATCTCCATCTCATCTTTCCACTCAAAGAAATTGAATGGAGTCAAGATGATCTTCTAAGATTGGTCCATAGCTCAGAAACTGTGCCCTCCAGTCAGTAGAATCTTCTCCCAGTCAATGATGTTAAACCTGCAATTACAATTTGGAAGGAGAGAAAATTATCTACAAAGGCTCTGATACCATGTGGAAATTGAACCCAAGAGATAGAACAATTACACTCACAAAATTGTTAATCAAACATGCAAAATTAACAACAAAGGAGACTGAAATTGGAGCATAACAATAATCTGTATTGAGTAAGTGTACAATATCCAACCTTATGAATAAATAGGCTGTTGTAATATATAATTACATGAGAGAATCAAATGCATACAGATTCCATTCGAAATAGTCAAAAAGCAGGCTTACCAAATCTAGTCAAATCCCCCATATGTGCATAAAGCGATTTCCAAATCTAGGTAGATGCTCACGAATTTGCTAATTCAAGTGGGAAAGCTAAAGAGGGATGGAAAGAAAACTCATACATTCTTTTATTTGGAGAAAATGAGGGAGGATGATGTGGGAAAAAAATAAGTCAACTACACCTAGTCTAGCTTTTCCTTTTGCCTTAAATCAGAAATAAAACAAGGAATCTTTTCAGAAAAAGCACATATGCACTTTAGAGAATCTGGAATAAAGTAGACATGCTAAATTGGGTTTCCAGGATGTTTCCCAAGCACTCCATGACTCATTTTTAGCATGTGTTGACTTCTAGGAAATGTAGAAGGCAAATAGCATAGAATGGAATCTAGGAAACTAGGTAATAAGACAAAATAATTAAATTAATGTCTAATGTAGGTAACTATGGGTTGATTATTCTAAAAAAATTGCAAGCGATTGATAGGGAACACCCCATTCACACTGGTATATGGACAGTAAGTTGTTGTGCCAATGGAGTATGTCGTGGCAAGTATACATATTGCTGCACTGACGGAGATGTTGTTGAACAGAGGTTATCGCAACTCGTTTAGATGGAAGAGAAATGATTCATCGTAGGATTTCATCAGACTATTAAGAAGCAGAGATAGAAATCATGGCATGATCGCCATATTCAGATCAAGACATTCAAATTTGGAGGACTTGTGTTGCTATATGACAGCAAATTTTGCAAACACCCAGGTAAACTAAAGATACATTGGCTAGGGCCATATGTGATCGCGCACATCACTGATGCAGGAATAGTAAAACTATAGAGACAAGATGGAACTTATGTTTCCGGTATGGTGAATGGCATTCACCTGAAACCATACTATGATGGTCATAACATCCCTGGCTAGAATCGTGTTGTGCATGAAGAAAAAATAGGAAAAAGCGAAAAGCCAAAAACTGTTCTATCCCAGGTCTGCGATGGAACCAGTTCAAAGCACAAGAAAAGGTGGAAAGTGCAGGAAAAAGAAAAAATGACATGCTAGTCAACATTAAACTAAAAATATCCTTCGAATATTGAGGTGGTTATGACAGCTAAGTGTTGTTAATTCGATGAGATACGAGGAGAAATACGACGTGTTTTTTGGTCCCATCACCCGTCCTCAACATAACTTCCATAATTGTTCCTATAGGTACATCACAGTACTCAAGTTGATGAGTTAATGAAGAAATGCATCAGCTGAGAATCCCATGTGATCGATTAGACCTTGACCTCCCATAGTACAATGACTACAGGACATGTCTATAGGTATAAATACAAGGCTTCGACATCACACATTCTTTTATGCATGCAGAGAGAGCCAAGAGAAGAAGAGTCGAGAGTTTACAGAGTCGAATCCTGTCACAGAGTGAGACCCGACACCCATGGTAATAGAAATTTCTAGTGCAACTGAGCTATCTGACATGATTGTCAATCCAGGTTTTCCAATTGAGGAAGAGATTCAATCACCTAAAGTATAGCAACCAGAATGAGAACCAGAACTTGACCTGATGGCGCGAATGAGAAAGTAGCATGTGCCTGCTTCGGGCCCTATTTGACCTCCTAGTTCAGGCCTTGTTTGACCCCCTGGTTCTGGCGTGGTTCCGAACTCTGTTAAAAACCCACCAGCTACACCTACACTCCCTATCATGGAGCCAAGACAGGTTGGGGAAAGAGTGACTGGAGAGCCGTCTGGTGCCACCACTGTCCAGGAAATGTAAGGCTAAGTCTATGGTGGACAACCCTAGGAAAGCGTCAATGGAGGAAAAATTGATTGAGGAAGATCTAATGGAGGAGGACTCCCCACCCCACAGAGACCCGCAAGATGAGGAGCGAGATGAAAACCTCCCCCATTATGTCCAACCGAGGAGAGCCAAGGCGGAGCTAGTGGATATTCCCAAAAAAGCCAATACATTTTTAGTAGCACCTTGGATCCCTGAGCATGTACCCCTGTTAATGGACATAATTCCAAAGCTCACCAATTTGAATTTCGAGGATTTTGACACTCGACTGTAGGAGGGTTTGGAAAGAACAAACTGCATGGTCATGATTCAAACCAAGCTGATAGGGCCCAAGGTTCTTAAGCCAATGAAGTGGGATGCTAGTGTCGATCGCGTAGAATTGATAAACTTGATGTCCATGCCGCATTTTGGCCATATCCTATAGGCCAACACATATGTGAAACATCTCTTGGTCTATTTCCACAAAGGGTGCCTATGGCTCGATCGACCATACCCAGTCAACGTCAAGCTTATCTTATCAATCATAGGATTGTCGAAGACAGAAGAAGACCCCGCGCCTTGTTTGCACCAGAGCAAGGATACCACTAAGATGAAAACAAAGTATAAGCTTCAACGCGCAAGTAGGGGATTCTCAATTCCCGTCATCAAAGATGCCATCGTGAGGTTCACTGCAAGGATCCTGTCATGTAAGCTATTGCACAGGATGCGGCCAAATGAATGCACCACTGCAGTGGTAGAGATCATAGAGCAATGCGCACATGGTGTGACTTTCAACTGGTCACAGTTCCTGCTAAATAAACTGATAGACAACGCAGTGCAGGACTAAGAGGACCCCAAGTACAAATTTCACTACTCCTAACTACTCATCCTGATCTTGTTCACCCTGTGAGCCAACCCACCAGATTATGTACAAATGGATGTCCCACTACCTTTCCATGGCACAAAGTACCAAAACCTATGGGAGGATAAGAAAAATAAGATCTGTCAGAAGGATAGTAACATCGATTTTTTTCTGCAAGTTGAGGCACTATGCGATGTTATCAGGTGGTCCCACTGAGTCCATGTTGCGACGATGCACAAGTATGTTGCTGTCATAAATTTCCAGGTGGGTGCACATAATATGATCCTGGAACCAAGGAACGACCCGGCCAAGCAAGCACACCAAGCAGAGTTCATGATCACTAAGTATGATGTGGACACAATTGTCAAAGACTGGCTTGAAGAATGGCACGGCCCATTGACAGAGCTGCTACCTAAAGCACAAAACCAAGAAGACAAATCAGCTAACCAATGTGGAAACGCTGGCGAAGGAGGTGATGCTGGAATTGGCTGAGGAAATGGCCAAGGAAACAATGGAGGAAACGGTCAAGATAATGATGATAACAGCGGTGATGGTGGATTCCATCGAAGCAATGAAAAGCAGACACCTACTAATGAGGAGACCCACAATCGCCGGAAAGAACAACAACAATAGAGCAAGCCACTACACAAGAAAAGAAAATACGACAGAGCGGCCAACATGAACACATTGAGAGAGGACGATGTTCAAGAGATAGCAAGAGATATAGCTAAGGTCACCAAGAAAAGCCTCGAGGTGTTGAACATGCAGTAGGTAAACTTGGTTGCTCAAGTTTCTGAGCACCTGAATAATCTTATAGACACCATTAACGGTGTCAAAACCACTATTGAGGTAGAGACATATGGCGTGGATCCCAGTGTTCCACTTTTCACACCAGATCTAGTGTCGCCAATTAAAGTAAAAATCCACGGACACACAATGGAGACAGGGACGGCCACGGGTTCCTTTGACGATGTTGTCAAGGAGTTTACAACATTACAGATCAACTTCTCTAATCTTTCATTGGGTGAATTCTATGAGCTACAACAAGCAGCCACGATGAAAATATGGCTGCGGGAGAATGCGATTGCCTATCAGGAAACAAAATAGCAAAGGAAGGCTAAGCAGGGAAAGGCCCTCCTGAAAGAGAAAGAGTAATAAATTGAGGCATGCGAGCACATCCATTTTGTACTAGTAGAAGCCATTAAGGGCACGGTCACAGACTTCCCACCAGAAGAGGGCCAAGAAGATGAAGATTCAGCTGCTAAGGTTGCCCGACTGTCATAGATTGCAGCGAAGCTAAAGAAGCAGGTTGAGGAGCTTCAGGAGAGGAAGGTACCGAGCACACCTCCTAAGGTGCTCAAAGAGAGAAGAAGAGTAGTGTCTGAGGCTACTGGAAGGATAAGTGAAGGAGAAATACTATGCACAAAGGTAGTTGAAGTTGTTTCCACGATATGGGAAGCACTTCTGGAAGATGTGACTAGTCGGAGTTAGATAATTTTTACCCAAATAGAAAAGGAAGAAGTCAAAGTCGACGTGAAAATTTTATAACTGAGTGGTAACTCAAGTTTTTCCGACTCAATTTTGTTAACAAATGTTTCAGGATTTGTAAGGATTCAATAATAAAGAAACAACCACTATTTTTAGGTAAAAATTTTCAAGGAAAAAGTAAAGAGTTGAATAAATTTCTCATCCATATCTTTCATATTTTAGTGCAATCCAAAGCATTTTATTCATCAAAAGGATTCAATTCAAGAAAATGATTCCATATTTTAACCTCCGACAATCCAAAATGTTTCATTAGGAAAATTTTCCATATTTTAAATGCAAATCCAAGTTTTTATCCATCAAAAGGGTTCAATCTAGGAAAAGGATTCCATATTTCAACCTCTGGAAATCCAAAATGTTTTTCAAAAGATTTAAGAATTTGATTCTTCACATGAATATCATACAATCCAAAACGTTTTTCAAAAGCTTCATCTCAGACATAAGTTTCCATATCCAAAACGTTTTCTCAGTCAAAATATTCAAGAATTTGGTTCTTCACATGAATATTAGGAAATACAAAACATTTTTCAAAAGATTCATCTCAGGTATAAGTTTCCATATCCAAAAACATTTTCATAGTCAAAATATTCAAGAATTCAATTCTTCACATGAATATTTGGAATTCCAAAACATTTTTCAAAAGAATCATCTCAAGAAGTAGTTTCGATATCCAAAAACGTTTTCTAAGTCAAAAGATTCAAGAATTCGGTTCTTGACATGAATAATTTGGTTCCAAATATCAACAAAGTTTAAGGATCATGTACAACCATTGCCAGAATAGTCACATTCAAGTACTAGTAAACCTTTGACAACTATTGAGACCCTATCCAATATCATGCAGAAGGTAGAGGTCCTTAAACATAAATGGTTCAAAACTTCCAATCCTCCCATTGTTATTAGTTCTTCCTATGATATTGCTTCTAATTTAGAAATTAAAGAAGAAAAATTCTTAGTTACCATGGTACCGATACTTGCCTCCACTGAATCCTTTATGCAAATTATTGACTTAGCCTTGGAAAACCATGAACTAGGTTTTCAATTTCTCTCAAATTATTCAAGACAACCCAGGTTTGTTACTTCCTTTTTCTTCAAATGCCCCTTCAAATTATTTACCTATTTATTCTAAACAAAAATTACCCAAATATAATGGTTGTTGAAATATTGTAACTTCGAAGAATATTCTATATGTATCTTTTTGTGGTCTCTGATGGTCCTACCAGGAGAACCACTTGTATTGTATTGTACCCCGATGCTTCTAATCGGAAGAACTAATAAGAGTCATGAGGTTGTCCCCTCTAATTGTAAAGGTGGGTCATTAGCACCCCAGTGTGGTTACTTGAGACTACATGTGTAACTCGAGCCTACATGTCGGATGAGTTAATTGAAGTGAACGGATGAATATAAATAGAGGTGTAGCTCTCCTCATTTGTAACACACACACTCACTTGTGTAGCGCACTTGTGGAGGAGAGAAGTAGCTGGAGAAGGAGGAGGATCAGGTTTTTGATCTCCTTGTTGGTTTTACCTTTTACCTTTTTGGGGCATCTATATTGAGGAAGCTTTTGCTGGGATTTTCCCTTTAGGGTTTTCCCAGGGTAAATCTGTGTTGTTCTTGTGATACTGTTTCTTTCAGTGATCCTGTTTATATGCTTTTGTTATGAAAATGAAATGAAATACTGATGTTTTAGCTAAGCATATGAAAAGTTAACAATGGTCACACCATGGAAGCTATTAACAATGTACCTAATTATAATCTTATAATTACTCCTCCTACTTCTCCAATTTACCAAAATCAATCATTATCTAATATTCTTGAACCAACTTCATCTCAAATTCCTAGTTATCATGACATTCCACAAAACCATTCCACTTTGTAGCAACTTGAAATTATGGAAACTGTGAATTATTCTTTGAGAAAAGATACCTTAATTTTAACTTCCCAGTCTAAAAATATGACTCCTTATGTTCAAGATTCTCAATATTAGCCAAAAAATTCATCTACTCCAACTCCTCTCTTGTTCAAGACATAGCAGGCTATATTCTTTGAGTTGATCAACTTGTGAATACCATCAAAGGTTTGGGAGAAGAATTTGAGGAGGCCATAGTTTTTTGAAAATTTCTAAGAACTCTTCCCAAGAGGTTCAACCCCAAGATCTCTGCCCTAGAAGAAAGAACAGATCTAAAGACTGTGATAATAGATCAGCTACATGGGACTCTTGTGGCTTACGAAATGAGAATTAAAGACGAAGACACATTAAGAAAGGAAGCAACATTCAAGGTCTCCTCCAAAAAAGCTGGGAAGAACAAATCAACAAAGGACAAGCCAACAAGTGATGAATGTGATGATGAAGAAATAGATAACTTTGTTCGGAAATTGAAGAGAGGCATTGGGAAATACAAAGGTAAGTTACCCCTTAAATTTTTTTCATGTCGAAATATAGGTAATTATGCTTCTTAATGTCTATATTCAAAGAACTTAGATAGTGATGAATATTGTGAGAATTTTCTTCACAGTGAGTTCTAGGAGCTAGATCTGTGGAAATTGAACCCAAGTGATAGAACAATTGCACTCACAAAATTGCTAATCAAACATGCAAATTTACACACAAAGGAGACTGAAATTGGAGCATAACACTAATCTATATTGAATAAGTATACAATAGCCAACCTTATGAAGTCATAGGCTGCTGCAATATATAATTACATGAGATATTTGAATGGAGGATGCGATTCAAAATAGTCAAAAAGTAGGCTTACTAAATCTAGTCAAATCCCCCATAGGTGCATAAAGAAGTTTCCAAATCTACCTAGAGGCTCACGAGATTGCAAAGTCAAGTAGGAAAGCTAATAAGTGATGGAAAGAAAACTCATACATGATTTTATTAGGAGAAAATAATGGAGGATGATGAGGGCAAAAAATAAGTCAACTACACCTAGTCTTACATTCCCTTTTGCCATAAATCCCAATAAAGCAAGCAACTTAGTAGAAAAAGCAGATGTGCACTAGAGAGGATCTAGAATAAAGTAGATATGATAAATATGGATTCTAGGAGGTTTCCCAGGTGCTCCATGACTCAGTTTTAGCAAGTTTGACTTCTAGGACATGTGGAAGACAACTTGCATAGAGTGGAATATTGGAAACTAGGAAAATAAGACAAAATTGGATTAATTAATGTCTAAGGTAGCTAACTATGGGTTGATTATTCTAACACCCCCCCCTTAAGCCTAAATTTATGAGTAAATATCAGAAAACTATAAGGCCTAGCAACAAGGCTTAGTCACCCTTTACATACTGCATGTCCATTTAACCAAGGAAAGAGGCAAAAACCCAATGGGAAAATCCTCCCTTAAACATGGACAATAAAACAAAATTTGAAAATCTTGTCATAAATCATGCTTCATAGCATGATCAGCAATCCCCAGTAGTGATTTGAGATTTCTGAATGTCTTCTCACAAAAAACTTTGGTGAAGATGTCTGCTACTTGTTCTGAAGATGCACAGAAGAGTAGGTGAATGGTGCCATCATGCACAAGCTGTCTGATGTAGTGCATATGGATCTCAATGTGTTTGGTTCTCTGTCTCTAAACTGGATCATTGTAGATTCAAATGGTACTATAATTATCACAATAGATAATAGTTGAAAACTCTGATTCAAAGCCACACTCACCAAGTATCCCCTGCAACCATAAACATTGAGTTGCTGCATTTACAACTCCTATGTACTCTGCTTCTTTAGATGAGAGTGTTATGGCACTCTATTTCTTGCTTGACCAGCCGATTGGTCCTTCAATAAGCATGAACACATATCCTGATGTTGACTTTCAATATGTATTGTCACCTGCCCAATCATTGTCAATAAACCCAATCAAATCAAGATCAGATTTAGCTTTGTAGAAGATCCCATGAGTTCTTGTTCCCTGAACAAAGTTAAGGATCCTTTTGGCTGCTCTCCAATGGATATCATGAGGCTGATACATGTATCTTGAGGCCAAACTTAATACATAATAAATATCAGGTCAAGTGTGTGTAAGGTACAGCAAACACCCAATCAATTGCCTATACAGTGTATTATTTACCATAGGAGAAGAACCTGCTTCTTCAAGCTTAACTCCTGAAAGGAAGGAAGTCTTGCTTGGCTTGAAATATTTCATGTTGAACTTGTTCAAAAAATATAAATCATAATTGGACTGATGTACCTTTATTCCATGTTGGGATTGAGCAATTTCGAGACCCAAGAATTGGCTCAACAACCCCAAATCAGTCATAGAAAATGCATGGTTGATTGCAGCCTTCAAGGAGGAAATTTCATTCTTTGAACTTCCTATAATCAGAAGGTCATCCACATACAAGACAATAATCATCAAATAACCATGAATCAGATTCAAATAAACATTATTATCAGACTTGCATCGAACAAAACTCAATGACAGCAGAAAGCCATCAATCTTGGCATACCAAGCCCTGGGGGCTTTCTTAAGCCCATACAATGACTTTTTTAACCTGCACACAAAATATGGATTAGACACAAACCCTTGAGGCTGCTGCATGTAAATATATTCAGTAATATATACATTTAGGAAAGCACACTTCACATCCATGTGATGTACCTCCCACTGCTTCAAAGCTGCAATGGCTAAGGCTAGCCTGATGGAGTCCATCTTTGCCACTGGTGCAAAGGTCTCATTGTATTCAATACCATGTACCTGTGAATAGCCTTTGGCTACCAATATTGCCTTATATTTAAAAGGTGAACCATCACCAGCAAATTTGGTTTTGAAAACCCACTTACATTGAACTAGCTTCCTCCTTGGGGGGATATCAACCAGTTCCCAAGTGTTGTTCTTCTGGAGTGAGCTGAATTATTCTTTCATGGATGTTTGACATCTTGGATCATGTGCTGCATATTCATATGTCTGTGGGTCTGATTCAACCATCCGATATCACTTCTCTGCAAACAAAGGGTCTTTCATACACAGGGCACTCTCAAACTGACATCTAGTCCTCCTAGCATCACTAGGATTTCTAGCTAGTTCCCCAGCTGCATGAATGGTCTTTGCTGCCAATTTTGGTCTTGTAGGAATGTCAAGATCTGCAATTAAATCATCATTATCAGAAATATCAGAATCATCAAACTCATTTGTCTCTTCACTTACATTCAATGGTTCTGGTGGTGAAGAAGACTCTCCAACTTCAACTGCTGCTAAAGGCTCTTCTTGGAACTGAACACTCCTTTCAATGAAGGTTTTTTTTGTGCTCAAATTTATAAGCTTGTACCCATTTGAATCTTCAAAATACCCAACAAATAGGCATTCTTGGCTTTGGGGATGCAAAGCCCTTCTCTTTTCAGTTGGAATTCTAGCCCAAGCCTTTGAGCCAAAAATCCTGAAATGGGTCACATCTGGCTTGTGCCCACTCCAAGCTTCAAAAGGAGTCATACCATCAAGATATTTATGAGGAAACCTATTCTGGATATAGGATGCATAGTTTATAGCCTCAGCCCAAAACTTTGGTGGCAAAGTCGTAGCCTCCATCATACAGGTTTCCATCTCCTTCAGTGATCTGTTCTTTCTCTCAGCAACACCATTTTGTTGTGGTGTGTAAGGGATTGAATGCTGCATCTGAATACTTGCATCTTCACAATATTGAATGAACTCAGAATTGACATGCTCACCACCATTTTCATATCTGAGGATCTTGAGTCTCCTCCCAGACTGGTTTTCATCCAAAGCCTTAAAGACTTTGAAGAGGCCAAAAACTTCAGACTTATGCTTCAGGAAGTAAACCCAACAATACCTAGAAAAGTCATCTATGAAGGTCAATGCATATTTGGCTTGACTCATTGACATATGAGTAAATGGAAATGGACCAGAAACATCACTATGGATCAACTCAACAGGTGTAGAGGTTCTCTCATGACTAGTTCTCTCAAAATTTATGCTCTAGGTGTTTTCCTAGGATACAACCTTGACAGACTCCCTTGGAAAATTTAATCTTTGGTAACCCTATGACCATTTATTTTTCACTTAGATCAGAAAGATACTTATAGTTAAGATGGCCAAATATTTCATGCCAAATCTTGCTTGCCTCATTAGCATGAATCGGAAGAGTAGAGGGGTTTGAGTAGGGCAGAAAATGTGAAAACATGTATACCTTCGAAGTGTGATCTACAATTCCTTTTGCAATGAATTTACCATTCGATATCTCTGTGATATCAACATCATCAGGGGAGAATATGACCTTCTTTGGAAACCCTGTGTGGGTCATCTAATACACTGACAAGAGGTTAGAGGCAAGACCTAGAACATACAATACATTACTAAACTTACCATGGTCAAGATCAATCCTTCCTTTGCCCAAACTGTCAGTGAGAGAGTCATCTCCCAGCACTATTGGTGGACCTTTCAACATGCCAAGAGAGGAGAATGCCTCCTTGGTCAAAACCATATGTCTTGAAGCTCCGGAGTCTATGATGAAGCTAGGTGATCTTGATGTGCGAGCAACCAATTCATGTACTCTCTCTCTGTCCTCTAAATTTGATCCTCCTTCCCTCTTCTTTGAGCAATCAGGAAGGGAGATATTATTCTTCTCCATAAGTTGGGTCAGCATGTCAATTTGCTTCTTCATGCAGGAGCTTTCAAGGTGATAGCCCTTACTGCAGTATGCGCACTTGCTCATTTCTCCTTTGTTCTTCTTCTTCTGGAAGTTCTTCTTGGAGCCTTGGAGCTCCTCTTGAGACTTTTTATTCTCTCTATTTTGCTCAGGTGACTTCTTAGCTTTCTTATTGCCTTTTGAATCCACCCTTGAATCTCTAGCAACCAAATCTTGGTCTTTGGAAGGTTTGATGGTGCCCATCATCACCAATTTATCCTGTTCTTGTGTGAGGGATTCCATGAACTCTGCAAGCTTAGGCATATTCCATGCTCGAGTTGTCAACTTGGTGGCATGGAAGGTCAAAACAAACACTGAATAAGCAAGGCCAAGCTTCAAGAGTATGGTCAAAACTAGTTGCTCCTCCTTTTCAATTCCATACGGTTTTAGCTGCAAAAAAAGGGCTTTAAACCTGGAAAAGTAGAGTTGCAGGGATTCGAAGCTGCTGGGACTCAAAGAGATCAATTCATTCTCAATTTGATGTCCTCTCATCTCATATGTCTTACCAAAAATCTCTAAAATCTTCTCCCACACTTCATTAGTTGATTTCAATCCATAAATATGGAAGAGGAGGTCTCTAGATATGCTCAAACACAGAAGACCATAGGACTCATCCCTCCTGTTGTGCCATTTAATTTTCTTTGCACCTACATTGGGCTCTACCTCAGTTTCCATAGTCACCCTGTAGAGACCCTTCGCTCTCAATAGTATCTCCACCTCTGCTTTCCATTCAAATAAATTAAATGGAGTCAAGATGATCTTCTAAGATTGATCCATAGCTCTGAACTGTGCCCTTCAACCAGCAGAATTTGCTCCCAGTCAAGATGTTGAACCTGCAATAGCAATATGGAAGGAGATAAATTGATCTACAAATTCTCTGATACCATGTGGAAATTGAACCCAAGTGATAGAACAATTGCACTCACAAAATTTCTAATCAAACATGCAAATTTACACACAAAGGAGACTGAAATTGGAGCATAACAATAATCTGTATTGAATAAGTGTACAATAGCCAACCTTATGAAGTCATAGGCTGATGCAATATATAATTACATGAGATATTAGAATGCATAAGGATTCCATTCGAAATAGTCAAAAAGTAGGCTTACTAAATCTAGTCAAATCCCCCATAGGTGCATCAAGAAGTTTCCAAATCTACCTAGAGGCTCACGAATTGGCAAAGTCAAGTAGGCAAGATAATAAGTGATGGAAAGACAACTCATACATGCTTTTATTAGGAGAAAATAATGGAGGATGATGAAGGCAAAAAACAAGTCAACTACACCTAGTCTTACTTTCCCTTTTGCCATAAATCTCAATAAAGCAAGAAACTTAGCAGAAAAAGCAAATATGCACTAGGGAGGATCTGGAATAAAGTAGATATGCTAAATATGGATTCCAGGAGGTTTCCCAAGCTCTCCATGACTCATTTTTAGCAAGTTTGACTTCTAGGACATGTGGAAGACAACTTGCATAGAGTGGAATATTGGAAACTAGGAAAATAAGACAAAAATGGATTAATTAATGTCTAAGGTAGCTAAATATGGGTTGATTATTCTAACAAGAGCAATATTCACACTCAAAGTATTTGACAAAATGTGCAAGAGAACAACATAAGAGACAGAAAATAGTTGGAATGACAGACGTGAATGGTGCTAATAACTAATCATATTATTATGGTACATATTGTAGATGTTATAGTACACATTTATAATACATTGGGCAAAATTCGTGAGGCTCAGTAAGCCAATTGGAGTTGTACATGTGTCATGGTGATATTTGACCTCAATCACCCCTAGGTGGACCAATGGAGCTCCAAATCAACCTAAATAGTCATGAACCAAGGTGTGAACATTGGTGAAACATGTTGGGGAATTAAAGAGTCCAAGGCATGCGTGGGTGAGAAGATAGAGGTGAGTAGGAAGCTCAAGGTGGCAATAAATGCTTCTAGGAGAGACAAAATGGACCAAATACACTACTAGCACCCCTAGTCAACCAAAACTGTACAAAAAAGGGTAATAGGAGTGCTCCTATCATTTATGATCGTGCACATGTGATGGTTGACTGAGCTAGATTGTTGTTGTAGGTGTGAACAGGCCAAAATAACTAGATATCTTGTAGAATCAACTCTCCTAAGTATAAACCATAGGATATCATTGCATGAAAGCAAATGAAGTTAGAATAAGGTCAAAACTATGTACTGAGGATTTATTACTGCTCCAACACCCCCCCCCCCCAATCCAGACTTAGTACAATTTAATCAAAATTTATTTATTAAGGCCTTGGCAACTAAGGCACAAGTCACCTTGTACAATAATGTTTATTAATCCATATAATCAAGGTAAGGAGGAAAACCTCATGGGACAAACCTCCCTTAAAAAATAGATATGAAAGAGATAAAAAGTTCTTCAGTGGGTCCTCTTCTTCACTTGAATGAGATAAAATAACAACTTCTTGGTGATGGACTTGGTGAAGATGTTGTGGATGCCAAGATCATGCATCAATGCAACAAAGTGTTGTAGACAAAGATCATTTGGATAGGCCCTTTGATGGTCATCATTTGATGATGGAGGGGCATCATAAGAATGTATTTTTCTGAAAGCATATTCTGATCTAATATCATAATCAACCATGGAAAATATATCTCTGCAAACTCTTTCCCAAATGACATCAAAAGATTCAACAAAATCTGCATTATGTGTAGTTTCCATATCATGAATAAAACCATGAATATTTCTCCCAATTTGATGAAGCACCTTCATAAATCTGCAACAAAGCTCATGATTCTATGAAATATCAGAATATTTGTCATACACAGTAGAAAATATCAGAGGTATGGTGTCTCCATGAGCGAATGGATCCATAGGAAGAGAAAAGTGAGCAACTAGATCGCAATTGCAATTGAGCGAACCTGGAAGGTCTGAAGACTTGAGATTTGAACCATGGGTGGTAAAATAAATTCCAAACATATGGAAAATATTCTCCATGAATTCCAATGATATGGATTTACAACAAATGAAATACATACAAGACATAATATCAACATACACAAGAGACATAGCATTCGAAACTAGGCAATTTTATGAATTTCCAACTAGTGAACTTGAGGGTTGTTGGGTATTTTGGTCATGAAATGGTTGGGGAAATGAGTTAATGACTGTCATAAGCTGTATATATTTCTATATATAATATTCATAATCATAATTGGAAAGATCTGATTGGATTGGGAAAGGGCTTTTAGAAGGCACATCAAAGGCTAGTGAAAAATGACTAGTTTTGGGAGGAAGCTTTGATGAACTGACTAGGAATTTTTTCAAGAAAGGGATGGAGGCTTCAGGTTCTGATATATCAGAAGGTGAATCAGAAATAGATTAAACAGAAATTGGTTTTACCCATGCACCCAATGCATGCTCAGCCTTACCATTTCCTTGCTTGTGCTCCATCTTTTTGCAAATTATGGAAGAGTAATATGGTTCTCCTTAAGGAGCTTGGTCATGATATTCATCTTCTTTTTGAATAAATATTTCTCAATATGTGAACCTCTACAATAATCAAATGTGGGTATTTCTCTCTTATTTCTCCTCCTCCTGTATCTTGAGCTCCCATCAGTAGAACTGGAGCTTTTTGAACTTGATTCCTTCTTTTCTTTCTCTTTTTGCTTCAAATATTTCTTCTTGCTCTGGGTTTGATTTGATACACCAGCAGCAAGAGCTTGATATTTGGATTTGATGATGGTACCCATTTGTATGAGCTTGTAATTCTCCTGAGTCAATAACTCCATGAAATCTGCTAGCACGGGCATCTTCCAATTTCTAGTTGTAATCCTGCTTGAGTGGAATGTTGAAACATACACCGAATACTCAACCCCTAACTTAGAAAGGATGGACAAGATAAGATGATTCTATTTATTCTCTATGCCACATTGTCTTAGCTGAAGTAATAGCACTTTGAACTTGGTAAAGAAGTATTCAATGGTCTCGTAGTGAGCTGGGATCAGGGAGATTAGCTCGTTCTCAAGCTGATGGCCTCTCATTTCATTTATCTTCCCGAATAATGACTCAAACTTGAGCCAAAATTCATTCAGTTTTCCAAGAATTTCTATATGAAATAAGATTTCCCTTGAAGTGTTGAGGTAGAGCATACCGAAGGCCTCATCAAGTCTATTAAAATAGTTAGCTTTCTCCACATCAGAATTTGGCTCGTGTTTAGTTCCCATGGTGACCCGATGGAGGCACTCAGACCTCAACTGGATGACCATCTCGGCCTTCCAATCAAAATAATTAAATGGAGTAAGAAAATATTGAGTTTTCTTCATCCTTCTTGCACAACCTGTGACAAAAAAAATGTTGTTAAACCTGCAAGGAAAACACTCAAGTTTTTTGGAAATATGCCCTAAATAGCAACTCTAACCTCACAAGATTTGTTTGCAGCTCCAAATAGCTCTGATACCATGTGAGAAATTTATTCACAATGAGATCTAGCAACTAGAGCAATATTCACACTCAAATTATTTGAGAAAATGTGCAAGAGAACAACAAAAGAGACAAAAAATAGTTGGAATAGCACATGTGAATGGTGCTAATAACTGATCATATTATTATGGTACATCTTGTATATGTTATAGTACACATTTATAATACATTGGAAAACATTTTTAACGCTCAAGAAACAAATTGGAGTTGTACATGTGTCATGGCGAGATTTGACCTCAATCCCCCCTAGGTGGACAAATGGAGCTCCAACTTAGCCTAAACAGTCACGAACAAAGGTGTGAACAATGGTGAAGTGTGTTGGGGCATTAAAGAGTCGAAGGCATGCATGGGTGAGAATATAGAGGTGAGTGGGAGGCTACAGGTGGCAATAAATGCTCCTATGAGAGCCAAAATGGACCAAATACACTACTAGCGCCCCTAGTCAACCCAAACTCCAAAAAAAGAGGAATGGGAGCACTCTTGTGATTAATCGGGGTGCACATGTGCTAGTTGACTGATATGGAGTGATGTTGTAGGTGTGAATAGGAGAAAATAACTAGATATCTTGCAAAATCAACTCTCCTAAGTCTAAACCATAGGATACCATTGCATGAAAGCAATTGAAGTTAGCCTAAGGTCAAAACTATGTACTAGGGATGCATTACTGCTCCAACAAATATGATAGCTTCAAACCCTACAAGAAGTACAATAATTACAAGAATAAGAATAGAGGGAAGTTTGCAAAGAACAAAAGTCTCTATACAAAAAGGGACAACAGCTCATCCAGTGGTGACTCCAATAATGACAGTGGCAATGATGATGTTGAACCAGATAAGGTACTCTTTATCAAAATAAACTCAAATGAGGATCCTAATGGTGATGAAGAATCTGAAGTTGAAGGTGAAGTAGATCTTGAAGCAGAACTTATAAGTGCCTTGAAAGAGTTGAAGAAGGTCAAGAAGGAAAACAAGGTACTTAAGGAAGAGGCACAAAGGTTTGAACAAATCATTGTTGACTTAAAGGTCAAAATAGAAGAAGCAAAAAGAATAAAATGCTCTCTTACTAAACAACTGATGGAAACTGTGAAAGAAAAAAGAAAATCGTGAGGTTGAGATAGTATCTCTGAAGAAAAAATTACAGAATAAAGATATCGTCAAGAGTTATGAAAAAAACTCTAAGATTCTAGAACAAATCATCAGCAATCAAATTCCATTCTTTGACAAGATGGGTATAGGATACAAGCAGAATACCGATGAGGCCTCAATCTCAATGATGACAGTTTAAGAAGAAAATCCAAGAAGTTATGCAGAAGTTGTTAAGGACTCCATCAATGAAGAAGAGATCGAATGCCAACCAAAAAAACAAATACCAAAAGGAAGGCCAACATAAATACAAGATCTCAGAAGAACAACTCCTTCATCTATTCCCAATTATGGATATTTCTTTTATGGGCATTGCTTTACTTATGGAATATTTTGACACAAGGTTGTAAACTATTTTCAAAGAAGAAACTTTGAAACTATTGCACCAGAAAAATCCATTGTTTCCTAATTACCCTTTAGAGATCCTAGTCAGAGATTCTTATGGTGACTTTTTTCCATCCTTAAGGAGATTGATGCCTTTTCTCAGTTATGATAGAGCACCGTCGGCACACTGTCCTATGGAGCAAAGAGCATCGGCGCCTTTTGTCTTTTGACACTAGGTGATGTCACTGCTCTTGGGCCTATGAGAAAGAAGCGTCGACACCTTTTCGTCTTAATCCAAGAGTGTCGACGAACTTAAAACATGAAAAAGGAAGATTCTAGAAGCTTCCTTATGAAATCCTCCATGGCATTAGTTTCTACTAGCTAGGGAGAGGTGGCATTCGCCTTCTTCGCCTATTGGGATCACCTCCTGTCCATTTCCTAAGTGAATCTCATATCATTTGGCCTATAAATGAAGCCTTCATGGAGTGAGTGAGGGTAGGCCAAAGAAATCACCCTTATGTTGTTGGACTGAGATCTGGTTTAGAGGCAAGTTTGAGTGAGTCTATGTGTGAAGAGTTTGTTGTGAGTGAGGAGTGTTGTAAGTCCATTGTAGAAGACAAAGCTGGCAACATCAAGGATTTGGTTGTAGCTTTACCTTCTTTATTCATTAATACAACAGTGTTCCCCTTTCCCATACTTAATTTGTCTCAATATCAAATAAACATTGTCAGATTCCTTGATCACTAGCATAGATTGTTAATTTATCATGTTACTCTCATCTTGTTCTGTTTTCTTTTGATATTTCATTGCAAGTACTGAAGATTGCATGCAGAACATTGGAACAAGGACAAAAAGAATTCAGATATGAGATATTAAAGTGTTTTCATGTTGAATAAATTAACTATCTAGGGAAAGGATATGCTGCTGTGGTTTTTTTTCTATGTTTGTGTTGACACTTTGTTTGCAACAGTCGATTTATAGACCTGGAAGAGTTCAAAAGGAGCCTATTCATTAGAAAATTATACAAACGCCCTTCATATTATCAACTGCACATTTTCCATCATTTAAGACCATCAGATAAAGAAGAGAGCTCGATCTACGGTGGTAGATTCCTCCAGAGGTGAAGGCATGCAGTAGCGAAAATGATAGAAAGGAATCATAGATTAACGATCCATAAGCACAACGAAGAAGATCAATGATAGAAAGTGATTTTGGCCTAAATAGCAAGGGAGCGGTCAAGTTTGGCATTCGTGAAGTCTGTTAAAATAGGCAAACAATGAAAGGCCGAGATCAAGGTGAAGCCCGATCGATGGCCCAAGATAGTTTCGCTAAGCAAACATGCTTGATAGAAGGAATTTTCCCAAATCATGAAATAGGTTAAGGGGCGGAAATATCCAACAATGGAGATGAGAGCATGAGTAGATCTACGGCCCCAACTAATTTCACAAGCCAAACTTGTGTGGATAAAGTCGCGATTCCAAATCGTGAAAAGTGGTACCGAATACAGAAAATCAGCGGTCATGAAAAAAGTGGAGGTAGATCTATGGTTGTGGCTTTTTTCACGATTCGAACTAGCATGGACAATGTCAAAGTCCCGATTCACAAAAAGGTGGTAGGACCCACTCATATCGACGGTTGCATGGGAAGGTCGATCTCGATCAACGGGTAATAACACGCCACAGTTTGAAGTTGCTCGTTGTATCCAAGAAAGAGGAATTGGCGGCATAAGTTAAATAAACATGGACAATGGATGTGGAGGACCCCCAAATCAGAGGGATGAAAAGGCCTTAAGGCTATAAGTATTACATCCAACAGTACAGATCTGACACTAGAAGAGACGTTCCCACACATAATCTTCCTCCCAGTAGATTAATTGATCCCACAGACACCATTTGTAGCATGTGTACAAGTGAAATCATCCCTGTGGCAGAGCCGTATCACCTAAAGACAGGCGACCTCTATGTAATTTGGCATTCGGAAGTGAGGAAAGTGATGGGTGAATCCCCCTCTCCACATGGGGTGAGGCCAACACGAAGGGGGAGACCATTATGTTTCCTATGTCACAAGAGCAAGGGAGTGTGGGAACATCAGCTCCATGTGCTTTGCAGCATGGATCAAATATACAAGGTGGCAACCAAAAATATTTCCCACAGCAAGCGGTAAGGTGCTGCAGCCGATGAAGAGACGTGACTAGATCCCCAGTAGGTAAAGGATCACCCTTCCCGCGCTCTCACACATGTTGGCACCAAAGACACTCAATGGCAGAATGTGTGGGAATGCTGACCGGTCATTACAGAATTCAGTATTGAAGCCTTATATATATTACCTTTGAAACGCCGGGAGTGAGCTAACATACTTCCAGAGCCCAAGTTTTTTGTTTCGTCGCGAGTCCATAGAAATTTGAAGGGTTTGACGATGGAGATTTGGTTCTAAAATCTTGTCTGCCTAGGTGTGCTAATGGTTGGTGAGCAAATTTCCACACTTACCCACCACCTTGGTGTTCCATGCCAAGGATGACACCAGCCATCGGGTCCCAAACATGAAGAATTTTGAGAGATACACCTGCCTTCAGATACCCGCGCCTCCAACGACGCATTGCTTGAACACTCGCTCCCCACAGGTGTTTTTTCAGGAAACCTTGATACTATCACCACCTCCAAAGCCTCCGCATAAGGAGATAGTCTTGTACTACCCTTTGTAGGAATAGTTGTTCGAATGGGATCATCAGGGGTCCAATTCATGCACCACCCTATTTGTGAATTCCACTTGCCAAAGGTGATGGGGCTAGTGGAGGTATGCTCCACCTTATTTCCTGTGGGAGATCCCACCTCACTGGGGGTGAGGATTACAAGAATGAGCCACCACAGAGGCTTGCCTTGCCTAGGGGCAATGCATCCCTTCCTCCAGACCCCATTCCTAACAGCATTACCCGAAGAGGAAGGGGGTTGTAGATGAGGTTGAGCAAGGGAAAGATGCAAACTGCTTTGCCAGTTTGTGCCCATGTAGAAAGTCGCCTTTAAACATGGCAGAAACACAAACTTGGGATAGAAAAAGGGCACTCTGCTGACTCAATGGGCTAGCTAAGAGATCCAAAACCTCATAAATGGTGACTCACCTGAAAACAAACAGAAAGGCGTCATACTCAGAATCCCCAACAGTAGCTGAGCATGTCAGGTTGTCACTCAGGCTGAGTGCACCCAATTGCTCCATGATGTTTATTCATATTTGTAAATCATGGTGATAGTTCCACTCTCTTAACTGTTAGTGTCTCATTGTGACTGGAAACATTTTTTAGGTTTGTTTTAGAGAATAATCTCAGCACTGAAATAGTATAAATACATTCCCGATAGAGGGAGATAGAGGTTGGTTGGGAAGCTTTCAAGAGTTGAGGCTCTCCATTGTAATTAGTCTCTGGTTTTTGTGTTATGAATAAATTTGCAGAGGAAGGATTGTCTTTCAAGGCAGAGATTCCTATGTCGTTGTTTCTTTCAATATGTAATTTCTTTATGTGAAATGTTCATCATGTTTTCATTCCAGTTTGTTAATTTCTTCCATGTCTGAAACAAGTGTATAACAGTTTGGAATTCATACATACTATGCTCCATCTGTTGTTTCAGATATTCATTTAAGTTTTCTTCTAAAGTTGTGCAGAATTCGTCCTATAGATGTTATGCGTGATGGACTGTTCCCTCTCATCTACTAATCACTTGCTAAATATCTTCTGACTGCAAGATCAACGGCTATCTTGCCTCTGTTTGTAAATTCACGCCATTCTTTACCTCCTACAATATGTTCCCTACCGGGACCTTTGAATCCATTGCCCAATGGTCCCTTTCTCTTATAGTTCTACAATGCACCCCTCCTATTCAGGAGTCTGGCCTCGTGACCATTCTTGATCGAATATTTTATGTGAGTAAAGCTAGAAAGTAAGCAAGAGATCCCTCTCTGACTATGCAGGGCCAGAGGCATAGTCTAAAGTGGTTCTACTATTGTCCGGGAGAGAACCCTTTTCCACCCAACCTATGGGCTCAATCCTAGCACTAACAAACCGGTGCCGTTGCCAGGGACGAGATTGAAGATCATCCCTGGGAAGAACAACATAGTTTTAGATATATTTGTCGATGGTGAACAATGATCAGAAATCAAGAAGTTTGTGCACTTTTCACCTGGTGACTCCACTCTTGAAGGATTCAGACTTCAGCGACTCCACTGGTGGTACCACCCAAAAATCAAATTGTCAGGAAAGCTAGCAGGCTCCATCAAGGAAAATGGACCCCTTATAAGGCCCAAAAATGCATGGTGAAAAGTTAAGATACTCAATTTTACGTTTCTTCCAAGATGCCTTGTCTTGTCTTGTAATTTTTTCCTTATCCTTTCCTAAATTTATCAAAATAGCCTTCTATGGTTCAATTCGTTTAGAACAGAGCTATGAATATATTCCTGTTTATTCCTCTTTATGAACCGAAAGCATTGCATCATCTTGTACATTTGATTTTGACCGAGATTTTTCTTCTGAAACTCATGACATTAAAGTTAACCCCTATGAACCTCATGAAACCTCGGTTAATAGCATATCTATTGCGCCTAACCTGGTCTCTCCCAGTATTCCAAGCCAGTAAAAACCACTACAATTGCCTCCTATCCTCCATGATTTTCCTGTGAAACATTACAAGTACCTCCCCAAATTTGATGGAGAATCCAAAGACTTCACTACTGAGAAACATTTACAAGCCTTTGAACATTTCTCTGAGCTTTTTGAGATAGAGCATGACAATGTTTATATGAGGAATTTTTCCCAGTATTTGCAAGGGGTTGCTAAGGAATGGTTCAAACAATTATAGTCTCATTCCATCAACACCTAGGAGGAGTTTTCTTGCACATTTTTGAAGTTATGGGGTAGGAGAAGGCCACTGGATCAAATACTTTCATAATTTTATTCCCTGAAGAGGCATGAGGGTGAGGCCATATCTAGTTTTAACAGAATATTTGCAAGCTTTTATTATAACATTCCCAAGGAATTCTAACCTCTTGAGAACACTGCTAAGATCTATTATGCAGCCACCTTTCCTCCTGAACTATCCTTACTTCTTTTGGAAAGAAAATCAACCACTCTGCAGCATATGTTTATTGATTGTTTGGAGGTTGAGGAAAACCTTAAGATGTCCAAAAAATTGTTAGGACAATACAATGGTGGTGAAATGAGAGATACATTAAAATTGGTTGAGCCCTATAAGCAGAAGGGGAGATCCCATGTTTAGTTAAATATTTCCCTTGCTAGACAGGAAGATGATCAGCCTGATATAGAAGCAGAGGGTTCTGCAGGCTTTTTCTCTGAAGGTTGCAATATGCTTAGCACTGGGTCCATCAATGATGATTTTAAAAGGGAATTTGGTGTACCTATGTACAATGAGTATGAGGAGGAGTACCTGGAGGCTATACCTGAAGAGCCAGTTATAGAACCAAGGTCTACTAATGCAAAAAATCAAGCTGCAATCCAAAGTCAGGAGATTGAGATAGGAGAGGATGGTAAATGTGCTGAAGGTGATAGCCTACCCTTGTGTTATTCCTCTTTTGAATTAATACGGCACATGATTAAAATCTCCAAGTAGAAACAGAATTTAGAGGATATGGTGCTTTCCAAAAACTTATGTGGAAAAGAATATGATAAAGAGGAACGGTCGTGCAATCCCTCTCTGTTTATTGATATGTCAGGAGTTTGTGATGAGGTGTTGAGTCACGAAGAATGAGGCAGTAGTCCTCAAATAAATACATTTTTTAATCTTTTTCCTTCAGGAATATCACCCCATAAAGGAGGAATGTGCTTACTCAGTTCTGTCGAAGAAAAAGAGGACATCCATGCTGAGGCACATGAAGAAGGTGAAGCTATAGTTTCAGAAACTTTGAGTGAAAGGGTGGATGTTTCATTGGAGGATGATTCTGTGGGCCCTTTTCTAAGATATTTCAAGTATCAACCTGACAGCTCATCGAAGGAAGGAAGTTCTAGACATCTTTCCCATGAACAAATGACAGAATATGCTGGAGATTGTTGTGCTTTCTATGACCCCATAGCAGAGTACATGGAGAGGTTGGGTAATGCTAATGACTGGTCACAGCTCTGCTCTAAAGATCAGTTTATTTGTTATTTCCTTCTTCCATTATATATTTCATTCCTATTCATAAATTACAAAAAGGAAACAAAACTATTAGGCAAGCTATTTGACTGGCTTCATTGGAAGTCTGATTTCACTTTATTGGGATTTTACACATAATTAGGTAGAGTAGGTAGGAATAAATAAGCTCGGAAATCATCTAGCATTTCCTTCATTACTGTTTAGTTTGTTTTCATTTTCAGTTGTAAGCACAGGTTTGCAATCACAATTGTTCTCAGTTTCAGAGTATGGCTAAGATCCTAGTTTGCATAGTGACATAAATTTGCTAAAGCAGGAGCTCAAAGCAGCATGAAGGTTTCAAAGGAAAGATTGGGGATGACCCAATCTATTTGGAACTTGGTGTGAGGGGGTTCTTTGCTATCTCACTGGGAGGATAGCATCCCTCGTGGAGCCAGCTGTTAACACTTTGTTTGCAACAGTCGATTTATAGACCTGGCAGTGTTCAAAAGGAGCCTATTAATTAGACACTTATATGAACACCCTTCAAATTATCAACTCCACATTTTCCATCATTTAAGACCGTCAGATAATGAAGAGAGCTCGATCTACAGTGGTAGATTCCTCCAGAGGTGAAGGCATGCAGCAGCGAAAATGATAGAAAGGCGTCATAGATCGATGATCCAAAAGCACAATGAAGAATATCAACGATAGAAAGTGATTTTGGCCTAAAGACGGGAGGGATCGATCAAGTTTGGAATTCACAAAGTCTATTAAAATGGGCAAACAATGAAAGGCCGAGATCAAGACAAAGCTCGATTGATGGCCTAAGACAGTTTCGCTGAGCAAACATGCTCGATAGAAGGAATTTTCCCAAATCATGAAACAGGTTAAGGGGCATAAATATCTAATGGTGGAGATGAGAGCATGAGCAGATCTACGGCCCCAGTTGATTTCGCAAGACAAACTTGTGTAGATAAATTCGTGATTCCAAATCGTGAAAAGTGGTACCGGCTGCAAAGAATCAGCGATCATGACAAAAGCAGAGGTAGATCTATGGCTATGGCTCTTTTCTTGATCCAAACTAGCGTAGACAACGTCAGGGTCCCAATTCACAAAAATGTGGTAGGACCCACTCAGATCGACTGTTGCATGGGAAGGTCGATCTCGATCGATGGGTAATAACATGCCACAGTTTGAATCTGCTTGTTGTATCTAGGAAAGAGGAATTGGCGGCATAAGTTAAATAAACATGGACGACGGATGTGGAGGCCTCAAGGCTATAAGTATCACATCCATTGCAGTTCTGAAAGTAGAAGAGATGTTCCCATACATAATATTCCTCCCAGTAGATTAATTGATCCCCCAGACGCCATTTGTAGCATGCGTACAGGTGAAATCATCCCTGCAGCAGAGCCGTATCGCCTAAAGACAGGAAGCCTATGTGCAATTTGGCATGCGGAAGTGAGGAAAGTGACCGGTGAATCCCCCTCTCCACATGGGGTGAGGCTAGCACAAATGGGGAGACCATTCTGTTTCCTACATCACAAGAGCAAGGGAGCATGGGAACATCAGCTCCATGTGCTTTGCGGCATGGATCAAATATACAAGGTGGCAACCAAAATATTTCCCATAGCAAGCGGTAAGGTGCTGCAGTTGATGAAGCGACATGACTAGATCCCCAGCAGGTAAAGAATCACCCTTCCCGAGACCTCACACATGTCGGCACCAAAGACACTCAATGGCAGAATGTGTGGGAACACTGACCGTTCATTACAGAATTTAGTCTCGAAGCCTTATATATATTACCTTTGAAACGCTGGGAGTGAGCTAAAATACTTCCAGAGCCCAAGTTTTTGTTTCGTCGCGAGTCCATAGAAATTCGAAGGGTTTGACTATGGCGATATGGTTTGAAAATCTTGTTCGCCTAGGTGTGCTAATGGTTGGTGAGAAAATTTCCACACTTACCCATCACCTTGGTGTTCCATGCCAAGGATGATACCAGCCATCGGGTCCTAGACATGAAGAATTTTGAGAGATACACCCACCTCCAGATACCTGCACCTCCAGCGACGCATTTCCTAGACACTCGCTCCCTGTAGGTGTTTTTTAAGGAATCTATGATACCATCGCTGCCTCCAAAGACTTCGCATAAGGAGACAGTCCTAGACTGCACTCTATAGGAACAGTTTTTTGAATGGGAGCATCAGGGGTCCAATGCCTGCACCACCTTGTTTGTGAATTCCACTTGCCAAAGGTGATGGGGCTGGTGGAGCTATGCTCCTCCTTATTTCTTGTGGGAGATCCCACCTCACTGGGGGTGAGGAGTACAAGAATGAAAAGCCACCACAGAGGCTTGCCTCGGCTAGGGGCAATGTGGCCCTTCCTCCAGACCCCACGCCTAACAGTGTTACCCAAAGAGGAAGGGGGCTATGGATGAGGTTGAGCAGGGGAAATATGCAAACTTCCCTACCATTTTGTTCCCATGTAGAAAGCCACCTTTGAACACGGTTGAAACACAAACTTGGGATAGAAAAAGGGCACTATGCTGACTCAACAGGCCCACTAAGAGATCCAAAACCCCGTAAATGGTGACTCACCTGAAAAAAAATGAAAAGGCGTCATACTTAGAATCCCCAGCAATAGCCGAGCATGCCAGGCTGTCACTCAGGCCAAGTGCACCCACTTGCTCCATGATGTTTATTCATATTTGTAAATCGTGGCAATAACTCCACTCTCTTAACTGTTAGTGTCTGATTGTGACTAGAAACAGTTTTTAGGTTTGTTTCGGAGAATAATCTCAACACTGAAATAGTATAAATACACTCTCTATAGAGGGAGATAGAGGTTGGTTGGGAAACTTTCAAGAGCTGAGGCTCTCCATTGTAATTAGTCTCTGGTCTTCATGTTATGAATAAATTTGCAGAGGAAGGATTGTATTTCAAGGCAGAGATTCCTGTGTCATTATTTCTTTCAATATGTAATTTTTTTATGTGAAATGTTCATCCTGTTTTCATTGCATTTTGTTAATTTCTTTCAAGTCTAAAACAAGTGTATAATAGTTTGGAATTCATACATACTATGCTCCGTCTGTTGTTTTAGATATTCATTTAAGTTTTCTTCTAAAGTTGCATAGAATTCATCCTATAGATGCTCTGCGTGATGGAATGTTCCCTCTCATCTACTAATCACCTACTAAATATCTCCTCCTTATTGCAAGATCGACGGCTATCTTGCCTCTATTTGTAAATTCACGCCATTCTTTACCTCCTACAATATGTTCCCTACCCGGACCTTCAACTCCATTGCCCAATGGTCCCTTTCTCTAATAGTCCCGCCTGCATCTTACATTAACGCACCCATCCTATTCAAGAGTCTAGCCTCCTGACCATTTTTTATCAAATATTTTACGTGAGTAAAGATGGAAAGTAAGTGAGAGATCCCTCTCTGACTGCGTAGGGCCAGAGGCGCAGTCTAAAGCGGTTTTGTTGTTTCTCGGGAGAGAACCCTTTTCCACCCAACCTATGGGATCAATCCTGGCACTAACAGTTTGTATCATATAGGGTAGAGGAACAAGTGGTGTCCACACTAGTTGCAGAATTCCTTGAAACAAAATTGGTGACCATACCGGGGATAAACCAATACAGTCAGATCTAGAGCAGATCCAGTTAGATCTACAACTGTTGGTAACTTTCTCACTTATGAAATTAGCATTTTCTTCATTATTTCATTTCAATGGATAAGGTGAGTGATCCATCTTGTTACTCTGTCAATTTACTCTTTTGGAATTTTATTTTACTTCTATCTATATAGCTCATTCCAGTTTTGGTTCCTTGTGAAGATCTATAATTTTTTCCATTTACAGATATGTCGATGCGCTTAACCCAATCTGACATAATGACGTTATCCCACAGACACCTTTTGCTTCTTGACAGTAAGTGCATTCAATGCCTTTTCTCAGTTTACACAGAGTGTCATCGATGCCTTATTACAGTGGACGAAGAGCGTCGATCTCTTACCAACGCTCTGGTGCAGCCTTCTTCTTTGCGCCAAGGTAGGTTCCCATATTGACTGCAAATTTTATTTTTTTATGCTTTTATTTCTCTAAAAATTTCCAGAGTGTTTCGCTTGAGTGCTTGATTGATGAGTCTAGTGGTTTTGACAGTCTGATTCTCACATGTTAAGCTCAGTTTCAAAACATTTATTTTCTCTTTTAGCAAAGGAGTCATAGTGAAAAGGAATTGTGGGAAAGATCAGTTTTGGATTTTCTAATTTGTGTGGTACATTCTCTAAAAGGTTTATTTTGAAAAATAAAATATGTAGCCTCTCTTAAATCAGTTTGCTTTAGTTGCTTTATGTTCTTTATGTTTCAGAATTATATTTGAAAATACAAAAAGAAACTAGCTATCTTGTCTTGTTTATGCTTAGGAAAAGTTTATTCTTGGCTTGCATGAGTGATTTAGGCAAGTAGATCTTTTTGGGTGGTATTGAGAAAATTTAATTTTTATAAACATTAGAGGCTTCCTTTTCTTTTCTTGATTAGAGAATTATAATTCTTATTGGTGAAAAGTTTTGTGTTTGAAGAATTCTTTGAATGATTGCTTGTTAGGTCTTGAAAATTGAGTTGTTGAAAGTAGCTTTGAATTTGTGTGTTTTTGAAAGAAAAATAAAGGTCTCTTCCCTACTCTAGATAGTTCTCATTCAAGGAAAAAGAAGTTACATCGCATATAGATTATAATTTTCATTTTAAAATACACCTCACAAACATTCACTAACCATTCAGATAAAATAAACGGTAGCCTAGGCTAAAATTTATAGTAATTTGAGTGATAGGATAGAGACGTGTTCCGGCATATTAAAACATAGGAGTTGTTGTTTCATGCCTACACTACATCCTGGGGTCTTTGTGGTTCCTCCACGTACCGTCAGTATATAGAACAGCCTTTCACGTACCCTTGAGGTATATAGAAAGGTACTTCACGTACTCTATTGTATATCGGAGGGCCCCTTTTGAACGGTTGTGCATGATACATCACTAATACGGATTTGAGCTCCCATGTACCTTGCGTATATCAGGAGACCCTTCTAGGATTCCTTAACCATCTGAGAAAATCCCTTTGGCCATCTTGTTGGAGCAATACAACGATAACAAAACTCAAGGAGCTACTACTCACGTTCCATCTAGGTAATCGGGTGTTCAGGAAAGGGTACAGTCCCAATCCTCCTTGTCGCGTTTAACTGTTGGACCCTACAGTGTATCGCGAGTTGCAACAACTTGATAATCCTAGTGAGGAACCAGCTATCTTCACCCCATCCTTTCATTTAATTTTTCTTGTAGCCTTAGCTTACATAAGTTTGTTTGTGTGTGTTTTCTTCTTTTTTTAAACCTAGAGTAGACAGTCTCAACCACCACCCTGGATGACCAACTTGCAAGGCGTTCTCATAGGTTGCAGGGTTTAACACCTAACTCTCCTCCTGCCGTGGAAGGACACAAAGGTGAAATCATGGAATGACCAGCTTCTGCTAATGCTCGTATAGAAAATACTTCAGCTACTGAAACTAGAGAAGAATTCTCTATTTATAATAATCCTTTGGTCCAACTACCTCCTGCGAATGACACAACCTTTCACTTTCCAACGGAAGGTCAAGCCGGCTCATCAAACTAGAAATTCAATCACCGACCTGATGAAACTATAGAGGAAGAATATGGTCCAAATGCTCCTTTTTAGAGAACTTCTCTAGGCTATTCCATTGCTAAATATGGAACTACTACAACTGAACTAGAGCCATTTGTCTTACCCCTTCAAGAAAACTCATTTAGAATGCTCCGTCAAATGAAGAATTTTTCTAAGAATCTATTGATCATTTGCGCCAAAGTGCAGAAAAGTTAAGAAGGAGAAGTGTCTCTCCTCTTCCCATCCTTTCAAGAACAACACCACCTGGGTATCATCCCCTTTCATTACCTTGAGTAGGTCTTGTCTCGGGGTCACTGTCCCAAAACTTGGTTACTCAAAATCTAGTTCAAACCTCCACTCCCACCCTACCCAGTCAAAACTCCGCATCAATTTCAACTCCTTCGATAGTTTCTACACCTAGGGAGCATTCCCCAACCTAAGTTCCACCATATAACAGAGGAACCATTTCTAGTATGGGCCAGAATTTACCAACAGGACCACCACCAGTGAAAACCCCTCCTCCTAATACCACTACGGTTGTACCTTCTTCTGGCCAAGGAGGATCTTCATCGGTCCAACCCGTTGTTACTCTACTTTCTTGGGGATATACTTATCTCGGGAATAAACCACATGTAGTTCACTAAGCTTATCAACTCGCACCATTGGTGGAAGTTTATCCTAGAATTCCTAACCCAAAAAAATTTGTTGTCCCTTGTGGACAACCGAATTGGTATAATGTCCCATCCTACGGAGGAGCTTTCGCAAACACTATTGGAGGGTATGGAGATCCACTTGGAGGACCCTAGAGAGGACCTGGAGCACCTAGAGGATCTGGAGGATCCAGAGGACCTGGTAGACCATTTGGAGGACCAAAACCTAGAGTCCCACCACCTAGGGGACCACCATCTAGAGGACCTCCACCTGGAGGCCCACCATCTGGAGTACCACCACCTTGAGTACCACCATCTAGAAGAACACCTTATAGAGGACCACCATATGGAGGACCACCACCACCTCCTCCTCCTAGAGGCCCACCACTACCACCACCACCTTCTGGAGGACCACCCCCTAAAGGTCCACCTCCCTTGGGGGGCCCACCATCTGATGGACCTTCTAGTAACCAATCACCAAATCAACCGACCGCAAGGGGCATCATCTATGCTCATTTATCAATTTTCCTATGGTCCTACTAGTTTGTAAATGCCATACCAGTATTACCAATATCCTCAACCCAATCAACAATTGTCATTTCTGGCTACATTAGATGTGCCATATTTTTCCATATTGATTAACGATGCTATACATCATGATCCCTCCTAGCCATCCATTTTGGTCAAGTTAGCTTCAAATGTACCAAAATTCAATGGCAAACCCGGTGAAGACCTTAAGAACCATGTGATGAATTTTCATCTATGGTTCTCATCAAATTCTATGATGGACGATTCAATCCATCTACAGTTATTTCAGAAAACCCTCACCAGAGTTGTTGCAAAAAGGTATATAGAGCTACCACAACACTCTTTCTAGGATTTTAATGCTTTATAAATGGCATTTTTAACTCATTTTCAATTACCAATTTGGTATGAGACAGGTACAAACCTGTTAACCTCACTTTGACAAACTACTTCAACCCACATCTCTGATCATATACATGAATGGAGATGAAGACATATATTAATTAAGGCTCATATTCATGATTAGTTACTTTTTGATTGGTTCACAAAATATTTACTTTCCCCCCATTGCTAGAGATGTTGCCATGGGAGGTGTTGTTACTGAGGAGAAATATATTAATCATGCTCAGTAACTAGACTTGGTTTATTCCCATTTAGGTACTCTGTATGATTTGATTCCTCATGCTCCTCTTCCCACATCGGATCTATCAAGACCTACAACTGAACCACCTACAAATGGAATTCTTTGTTCAATTGAAACTCAAATGGTAGTTAAATATTCCAAGAATCAAAATCAACCCGCCGCACTATTAATCCAACCAACACCACCTCCCAAAACTTCATCCCCTCCTATTGCATCTGTCGAAGTAGATGCGTTTGAATCTATTGAATCTTCGGGTGGAAAAAAGAAAGGTAAAAACAAACCAAAAAAATCCAACAATCAACAGGAAGGTAATAGACCATAAAATCCTCATGTTGATTCCAAAAATAAGAGAAAGGTAAAGTACCCCTACCTAATTTTGGGGGGTGATCATTTCACCAAAGAGTGTCCTCGTCAAGAGGAAGTTAACAAATTTCTGAAAAGTTCACCCACCTCGACAGTTCTTACAGACCCTTTCTCCACCCAAGAACAATTGATTGATCATAAATATTTGCATGGGCCTTCTTCATCCATTGATGAAGTAAAAATGATGTCAAGTGAAACGATTAACCTGAATACAATTTCACATAATTATGACCCCCCTCCAGAGAAGAAACCTGATGAGGTTCCATCTAATAAACCTTCAGCTTCCACCCCTCCAAGTAATGGTCTTCAAATCCATAAACCTATGTCTGATGTAATTTTTCTCTTGCCCAATAGTACACTTCATAAGTCCATTATTAATACTAAATTACATGTTTCCCAATACTATAACATTGTAGAATATTTTTCCCAAGCACCGAATGCTATGTCAGCCATAGAGGTATTCCAAACTTGTCCCACACAGTGAAAAAATTTTCTAACAGCACTTGGAGCTATGGATACTGAGAATAGTAACATCATTGCTTTCAAACTGGATGAATTTAAAACTAGGCTCTCACATCAGTTGGTTTTCTAGTTATCCACAAAGGTTACTAGAAAGAACATCCATCATACCATATTGGACGAGGGAGCCTCTACTTCGATCATGTATTTGTCTTGTTGGAGAGCCATTGGTTCTCCTAAAATTAATCATTCACCTACTACACTAAAGACCTTTGATGGTCATGGATTTCAACCATATGGATTACTTCCCGCTCTCCAGATCGAACTGGGGGGGAAACCAGTTTCCATCCATGTTGAATTCGTTGATGCTCCTTTGGATTACAACCTACTCCTAGGTAGTAACTAGTTTTATGCTATTCAAGTTGTAGCTTCATCCATTTTTTTTATTTTCCAGTTCCCATTTCAAGGAAGGATATTTATGATATATCAGTTAGATTTCATTACACCTAATGCTATTACGAATGATTCCAACAAAGTTCCACTTCTGAATACCCCGCGGTATCAGTTAGATTTCATTGCACCTAATGCTATTACGAATGATGCCAACAACGTTCCACTTCTGACTACCCCGCAGTATCAGAACATTGAAGTAGGACTTCTTAAAGACTCTTCTCTCATGGGAGTCTTCCCATTTTCAAATCCTCCTCCTGCTTCACAGACTGCATCCATAAATATGATTTCAACCTCTATCATATACAAAGGAAAATCTATTTTTGAATCAGCATCACTTAGTCCTTTTCAAGAAGTATACAATGCCATTCAAACCAGAATCTATGTGGCATGGGCCCTACATTATCAATCATGTTTTCAAAAAAGGTGCATATGAGTTAATGGCCTATGATGGGATACCCTTAGGAGATCCCCACAATGGGATCTACCTCGAAAGATACCATTCCTAGGTCACCTAGCATAGGCTCTTTGTAAATATTTTTTATAGATTGTTGTGTGTCTTGTTTTGAAAAGTGTGGTTTTTTTTGTGATATAAGATGTGTTTTTTCGCAACCCTACTTATGTATGTCCTATGTTTAATGGATAGATGACCACTTTTACTGGTTCTGCGGATGGTGCTAATCGTTACACATTGAATCTTGCATCGGTGGCTTGGGTATTGTACTCTCCTACATGTGATCTGGTGATTTAAGGGGGTGCTTGTTTAGGTCCCTCCACCAACAATCTTGCAGAGTATCATGCGATGATTGGATTGTTGATGTAATCGCTTGCCAATGATGTAAGGGAGATTAGGGTTTACCTAGACTCGGAATTAGTTGTCCAACAACTAAACCAAGTCTACACCATCTGGAACCCCCTACTCCTTCGTACATTTCGAAGGGTTAGAATCTTAGAAAATTGTTTTGAGTAAGTTACATATCAACATATTCCGAGACATTTGAATGTTGTGGCAGATTCCCTAGCAAATTTTGTCCTAGATTGGTATATTGCTCATAGTTAAGTTCATTATAACATGAAAACATACATTTGAATTCATAAGTAGGCATACATTCACACATCACATTTTTTTGCACACACATCTGTAGATAAAGTTTGTCATATATATATATAAACTGTAAAGCTGAGATACAAAATGTGTTGAACCATCAAGCTTTCAGATCACCCAAAGTCTAGGACTGTCATAGTTCAAAACACACATATATGGGGAAAAAACTAAATCTTCAAAGCTTTCAATGTAAATACATATACAAAAATGAGAATTCTATGTGGACTAATCATTGTAGTAGTTCTCATGATAACGCATAACGGCCCGAGCCACTCTACAAAGTATCCTAGCAAAGCGGCCTGAAACTCCCATGGTCTGATGCTGGTATCGTCTAGGAAAGTCATCAGCGGAGACATTGGGGATCCCTATATTCAAGCACTGTAGGTTCTCCTCAATCTCCCATAGCTCCTCATCTGACTCAGTTTGATGAACCACCATATCTCTGACTGCTACTAGCCTCTCAATAAGCTATGCTCCAGCTGGACGAGAAGGTCCAATGTTTGCACAAATCATTTTCACATATCTCGGCATCATAAGATAAAAATAAAATAAACATTGAAAAACTAAAAACATAAGTGATAAAATCTTTCTTACCTCGGTCATCCCACTCCTATCCCTCTAGTAATGGAACTTCTAGGTCCTCATGAAATTATGCTACCTCATAAGAATAGTCCTCTATCATCAGTAACTAGTTTCACAACTAGGGAAAGAAGACTGATCTGTAAATGACCTTCGAACCTCCACCACCATGGTGAGCCATGACATATACCCACCTAAGCATCCTAGGATCTTTGGAATCCAACCTGCTCATGGCTACCTGGGGCCTCATATGAGGTACCCTCTCTAGGATGAAAGATATTAGCACTATCCCATAGCCAAATTGCTTGAGGTTTCCCCTTCTGCACTTGTTCAACTGGTCCTTTAGGATGACCAGCATACTTCACACCAGTTGAATACTATGGGTGCCATACATTCTATGTCATATAACATGTGTGCCCTGGTATTCAAATGGGAATATCTGGTCCCAACGACCTCCCCAATGGTGTAAACCACTGTCCTCAAAGGACAGTCTACTATCCATTTGATAGGGAGTTTTCCCACTTGGAAATGTGTCCCTAATGAGCAGTACCTGTCAATCAAGTAATCTAATATGGAATCACCGACCTGTGGGCCAGCCAGGACCACTTTTCTCCCTCTATGAGACAACCTAGTAAGGAATTATATGTCATCTATATCAATACTCAGCATGTGGGACCCAATCATGAAATTTTGTTGGTCAGGGTCCTATTACACATAAATCTTGTTACCATTATGTGTTGAGGCCTAAAACATCAAAAGTTTCCCTCAAATCCCAAATTGTGAAGTAGGACAGTGGCCCAGACTCCTATTTCCATATTTAAGTCCAGCACTGCCTTTGCCCTTAATGCAGGAGGTGTTACCTTCTTCAATAACCCCCATTATCTCTTGATCATAAGCAGTGCAACCACTTTTACCCTGTTATTAGGAATATTACACCTTCTGCAGACAGAAGCTATTCCTCTGGTCTGAATGGTTCATATCCAGAACAAATGAGTAAATGAAAAAGGATGAACACCTTCCCTAAATGTTGTAGACACCTGGAATACTACTTCGATCATGAACCTGTGTACCTGCAAACAGGTCTAACATACAAGCACATCAAAGCTACCAAAAAATCATCTACATATCCATACTAGTGACTAAGGAATCCAATAATCATATACATGTGAAGTCAAAACAATAGATATGTGGGACGGAAATCAGCTTTGCATTAAGAATGAATGAAGAAGATTGCAACCTTTGCCTTAGTGTCGACAAGCTCCTCCACAAGACAAACACTTCATCCCCATAAGCTCCAAATTTCTCTCTATGCTCTCCAATGATTTGGACTAGGTAGTCAATTCAACAGCATAACAATACCATTCAGTTCTCCCCCTCAACTATGGATATGAGCTTGTATTTATAAGGCTCAATGGATACGGATAGTTGAGAGAATTGTGGGTGAGGTGGCTCCAAGATCCTACCAAGGGGGATCTCGAGCTCAAACTAACCCAAGGGATAAGGAAGGACACAAGGCTCATGATCTAGAAGCCTCGAGAAACTTCTCTTTTTCCCATTTTACCCAGGGTAGCGCTTTTGTTCCCTTATGACAGAGCAGTTTAGGTGAGAACTACTTTAAGAACAAAGCCTATAGTTGGTGGCACCACTTCTCTATAACAAGATACAAGTGGTGCTGAATAGGTTACTGCTCATTAGCCAAAGGGTAAGTGTGGTGCTAGGTTTTTTCAAGTAGAATTGACAAACAGAGCGAGTTTACACTCCAACTTTTGGGATTAAGGGAAAACATAGAAGTTAAGGATCTCATCACATGATGGTGGCAGGATTTAGGTATAACAAAATGCCCCCCAAAGCATGAGGATTAGAGGGATACGATAAGCGAGAGCTTTGAGAGAACAAGTTGTCACTTCGAGGTGAGAACGTCAGCTCGGTCGAAGAATGTCGTCAAGTAGGCGTCTATAGTACATCAATACTTTTGACTCATAGACACATGTAACCAACTCATGGCTTCATACCAATACAAGGCAGATCCATGAGAGGAATAAACAAGCATGGCTACTGGAATACAGTGTAGATCCATGTGATAGAGGACTCAAACTTGGACATAGCTACCAGACATACAATGTAGATCTATGTCATATAGATGCAAATTTGAGCATAGCCACGACCATACAAATGTGGATCCATGCTAGATATACAAACTCCATCGCAACCTGGGGAAAGCAATGAGCGCTAAACAAATACCCAAGATATTCGTCTCGTCTTCCACAAAGTACGATTCTATCCATGTGATTACAATGTTCTGACGTCAAACGTGGTAGAAAAAACTTGATTACCGGCCAATGATGTGAACCGTTAACAAGTGTGAGGGAGATAACTATTGATGTCAATGATTCCCAAGGTACCCTAGTACAATCTACTAAGCATGAATAGATGTCTTGATGTCAAACACCCAGTCGATTCTATCAATCAAAGGTCAATGATGTGAACCTATGCCGAGAGTGAGAGAATCTGTCATTGAGGCATAGAGATCTCAAGGTACTAAATTTTGTTTCTAATACTATTTCCTGGATGATGAGCTGATGTTGACAGGAATAGTCTCATCGAAGGAGGGCCATGATGAATCCCACATCAATGACACAAAACTCGAAACAAAGTTATGGAATGATGTGAATGAGGTAACCATAAGACTGACTCAAAAGTACTGACACAGAGGTTGTTTTGACTGCAGAGGTAAAGCTTCTTCAACTTCCCTTTGAACATCGGGTGGCATGATAAAAGACTTGGCAGCATGACTAGACCAGAAAAAAACATAGTGCGACAGTGGACAATGCATTCTTTTGAAAGACTCAAAGGAGTGACATGACTCATGAAAGTGGATCATCATGGAGATCAGTTGAACACCCAATTGACTGAAATGATATGCAGACAAGTTCCATGTTCAAAGGTAACGACAAAATACTGCCATTTATTTGCAAAATGATTCCCTTCCCATTTTCCCCATCATGGTTGATGAGTGCCTCTTTTCGGTTGTAGGAGTTCAAAGAGGGTAACAAACACTTGATATAGCTCATCCGAACACAAGTCCAAACTCATATGTTTTACGAACCTGAGAGAGGAGGGGTTCATTCCCAAAAGAGGGTCTCTCAATGTTTGATTTAACGAGTCCAATGAAAGTTAACTCGGTATCGTTCATGTTTAGAGAGTATGAACGACCATGGAAGAAGACTCCATAGGGTCCTTTTTTGCAAAATAATTCACCTAAACTCAAAAAGCGATAACCTACCGTCAGATGAATGACTCTTCAAGTGCTTTAACGAGCATGAAGAAGAAAAGATCACCCGACCATCTTTTCATATTTAAGGAGCCCGAAAAGAGTTTAAAGAAGACTCCACTAGGTCTCTTTTCAAGATGAGAGATTTTACGAGTCTGAAAATAATCAGAAAAGGACTCGGACCTTTGATGCTAAATTTGGAGAGTGTGACCAAAGTGTCACAATAAACGCTCAAAATACTTTTTTCGTTTTATGGTAGTACGAAAAAGTCAAAAACAAACTCCCAAAACTTTTACTGCTACTGCTCTTCTATCCTGCAACGACTTGAAAAACAAGTGTTAAATTCTCCAATATTTGACATTAAAGAGTTATGACTAATAGATTTTGAGTAATACATAATTTTTAAAACAACACTATAACATGTCAAACCCTAAAATGTATATAAAAGTCATGTAAATAGTAAAAGATAAAACATTTTACCATTTACCCATAGTGGAGAGCCTTTGGAGAATTTTCTTGGCCAGATTTCCAGTCGCTGATATCGGGAGCATATACCATCGGATTCACACACCGTCAATTCCAAGTAATATCTTAGACCTTAATATTTCATTTCATGCTTTCAATTTTGATTTTTGGTGGTTTTTTGGGCTTATTGGGTGAGCCCTAAAACCATGGAAGGGGGCACCACTCTTATCCCTTGCAGGATAAGCAGTACCCCGCTAGAACTGTGCTGAAAACACTGTGCATAGGTGGTGCCACCGCCTGTCCTCAATGGGACATAGGCGGTTCCAACCGTGGATAAATAAAAAGGCATGCACAAGAAAAACTAGCTCATTTTTTATGATTTGAATGATTGGGAATGCTTCTAATTGGTCTTGTGATGGTTTTTGATAGGTTCTCATTGATAATAAAAAAATGGTTATATGGAAAGAGAGGAAACATGATGATGATGATGCCTTCACTAAACGAAACGCGGGTTGTATAGCCACGTTGAGAGACTGTGGACTCTTAAATTTTTTCTGTACACCTAGCATGGTGTCACATGAGCGACTATTAGAACATATACTCCGGATGTGGAATCCGGAGCAACAGTATTTCGAGGTTGGTGCTCACATATTGACATTTGAGGTAGAGGACATCTAATTCCTAACAGGCCTATCGAGACAGGGTGCTCCCATCTCTTTGACTGGTTCTCATGGAGGGGACATTACTACTCATGAGTTGATAAACACCATTACATTCCTAGGACCAAGACATTGGGGAAGAAAATTCCCATAAAAGTAGTGGTGGATGGCCCTCTACGGACGGTATTGTTTATCATGCATAGAGTGGCGGGAAGCCAAGGGGTACACCAGGAATCTAGAGTGCATATTCTCTACGCCATAGAGGCCATGGCGCCCATAGTTTTCAATTGGGCAGAAGCTCTACTTCTAATCTTCAAGGATCAGCTGACCAAGTGTCGGTAGGGGGAGCTGAAGCAATTCAGTTTTGGTTCCATTCTAGCTTGTTTATTTTTCAAGTGGGTTCCACATATGAGACCCCAAGTGGTATTTATAGAGTTGAGGGCACGGGACCCTCGCATGCAGAGGTGGGTCCGGATCATGGCCCGTACTGGAGCGAGTAGAGGCAAGGTAATGTTCGGTGACCCGTTCTTTCAATGGTTGAGAGATCAACTCCTCATGGTGGAGGACTATGCATATGCTGGCACTGACTTCAGTGGTGACCCTGACCTACCACTCCCACCTAGTGGACAGTGGGGTGATATCAGTAAGAAACAAAAACCATAAAATGGAAATTGTGTTTTTATGTTTTGATGTTTTAAATTTTTTATGTTTAGAAACAAGACTTGAATGTTTTCATGCAGACGTCGGAGCAGCACGACCTGGGGGAGCTTCTCCATTAGATAGGCGACCTGGAGCCCATTTTGTACCACAGGAAGACGATGTGATAGGGGAGCTAGATGACAACCTTGAGAGGTTGACCCTAGACATCTCGGATGCCTCAATCGATGACCTCCCACTGAGGTACCAGAGGCCTACTGTGGGAGTACCGGGTCATTTCAGTAGATTGCTATGTAGAGTAGCCCGGGTAGTCATGTGTTACCACGAGCATCATTAGATGATGAGTGCATGATGTATTCATTGAAATCTAATACATAGCTTTAGGAATTTTGTATGATGATTTTTACCTGAAAGCCTATGCGCTTCATATGAGGTCTCGTGACCTATTTTTTGTAAAACATGTTCATATATATATATATATATATTCAGACTTCTACTTGGTGTTTATACATCTCAAATGGTGAATGTATTTTACATGTGAATGGTGAAGTCATGTAAGCCCAAAGAGCAGAGAAAAGGATATGGTGCCAGTTGGATTTATGGTCTCCAACCATCTGACGAAGCATCGTTTTCAAAACTTTGTTAATGGCCTCGAGCTGACCATTAGCTTGCGGATAATAGGGCATAGAGTTTTCATGACAAAAACCTAGCTTGGCACTTAGTTCCTCCATCATTTGATTACGGAAATGTGATATGTGATCAGTAACTATGGACTGCGGGACTCTAAATCTCACTATCACATGATTGAAGAGGAAGAGAGCAGAAGTCTTACCGTCCTCTGCATATGTAGGCATGGCCTCATCCCATTTTGTAAAATAGTCAATGGCTACGATGATGTAACCATGCCCCCCAGCTGAGGTAGGATTATAATGCATATAATCAATCCCCAATTTGGCAAAAGGGTCAATGGCAATGATAGGGTGTAACAGAGCAAGATGAGTGCGCTTTTTCGGATAAAAATGTTGACAGGGTGGGATTTTCTTAACAACCTCGTGACAATATTTAAAGACTGAAGGCCAAAAATAGCCAGTGCGAAGGATTTTCTGGGCTGTAGCCATCCCAGATAAATGACCGCCACATGCTCCAAAGTGGCAATAATTCAAAACTTGTTCAGCTTCCTCATGGGTAAGGCATCACTAGAGAATGGAATCGATACAACGTCTATACAAATTTTCATTCAAGATGGGGTAGTATTTTGCATGGTGACGGATACGGCGGTGATCGTCACGGGATAGAGTGGGCTGAAACCTTTGTGTCTGGAGATAGATGAGCAAATCTCCATACCATGGGTCAATAGTGCTTATCAGGAACAGGAATTCATCCGGGAATGAATCACTGGGCTCAGATTCCGTCAAAGCACAGGGAAGATCACACATGAGCTCGACAAAGGCCAAGGATTTCTTTGATGTGGCTTTGGAAAATTCCAAATCAAACTCTTGTAGGATGACTATCCATTGGGAATACTTGTCCCCAAGCACTTGATGAGTCAGGATGTAATACATAGGGTTCTAGTCTGCCAATACAATGGTTGTGTGGAGCAAAATGTAGTGACAAAATTTTTGAACAACAATGACCATGGCCAGTGCTAATTTCTCCACACATGAATATCAAGTTTCAGAATCCATGAGATTCTTACTAGCATAGTAGATCACGTACTCTTGACCGTCGGGATTCTCCTGCACCATAACCATAGCGATGGTAGTAGTGGAGGTAGCAATATATAAGAGAAAATCCTTTGAATAATATGGGGGGTGTATCACGGGTGAATGAGTTAGAGCGTGTTTGAGATTATCAAAGGAACGTTGGTCTTGGTCATTCCAAAAGAATGGAGTGTCCTTCTTAAGGAGACACATATAACCATGTGTTTTCTCTACAAAATTGCAGACGAAACGACGAAGAAAGTTTGTCTTCCCTTGCAAACTTTGGAGTTCTAGAAGGTTGGTTGGGGCTGGTAGGGCTAAAATAGCAGGAATTTTTAATGGATCTATCTGGATGCCATCCTTAGAAACTAGAAAACCTAAAAGGCGTCTCGTCTCAACGCAAAAACACATTTATGAGGATTGATCAGTATGTTATAATGACGGCATCTCAAGAAAATGTCTCTAAGATTACCAAGGTGGTCCTCCCGTCACTGTGAATGAGCAGGGAGGTCGTTAAGGTACGGTTCAACAATATGTTTTATATCATGAAATGCATAGGACATAGCATACTGGAATGTGGCTCCAGCTTTTTTCAGGCCGAATGGTAACTTTCTATATGCAAAGGTTCCCCATGGGAAAATGAATGTTGTCTTGTGCTGATCGGTGGGTAAAATCTCAATCTGATTATAACCCAAAAATACATCCATGAATGAGAATATGACACTTCCGGCACAGTTGTCAATAATCTAGTCGATATGCGAAGTGGGAAAGTTGTCTTTGGGACAAGCTTTGTTCAAATCTTTGAAATCAATGCAGACTCTAATGATGCCCTACTTTTTATTGACAGGGATGATGTTTGATACCCATTCCATCAGGGGTATGAGATAAATAAACCCTACTTTGAGAAGTTTCTCTATTTCATCTTTGATAGCTGCGGCTTTCTGTGGATGGACCAACCTTAGTTTTTTCCTAATAGGTTTTGCAGTGGGATAGGTTTCTATTTCATGGACTATAATGGATGGGTCTATCCCCAGCATTTCTTCGTAAGACCAGGCAAAAACATCATGGAATTCTTTGAAAAGTGCTCTGTATGCTTCAGATTCTTTTGTTGAGCAGTTCTACCCAACATGAACATGCTCAAGGGTACCAGGCTTGGCTGATATGTCAATTGGATTTGTTTGAGTAATGTTTCACAAGTTTCCTTGAGAATCTGTGTCTTGCAACAATATAGGAGTTTGAGGTGTTTTGACAATATCAGTGGAAAAAAGGGATGCAAAATCATGGTCTACCGAACTGGTGTTGGGGGGGAACGAGGATCTATGATGATGATCCTCCCATATAGGCTCATTCGTACTCAGGATCTCCATAATGGACTCATCAGAAGGAAAAGTCTGGGAGAGATAATCCAGAATAAGAAGAGAGGGTTCTAACCAGTAGGGTAGGTGGTAAGGGTCTGAAGTCACGAGATGAACATCATCAATGTGGTCATTGAAAACGGTTTGGATAACATTGTACATTTCTTCATGAGGACCCAACGAGGTGGACTCAACAATTTGTTTTCCCTTTGGGTCATAATCAAACGATGAAATCATATTTACGGTCGTCGTGTCTATGTTAGGAGGGTTTGAGGGAAAAATCCCCATAAGGGATGAATCCTTCAACATGCCTACCCCAATTGACTGGTAAGGAGGAGGGGATTGGCCTAACATAGGGATTTTATTAGCTATAGAGGTAGTAACATCTGGCATACAGAAATTGATTTGGTCAATGGTGACGATTCTCCCTAGATGTGGAAATTGGATAGTGTGAAATACCATTGAAGCGACAGCAGTCATGGCGTAAAACAAATTTATTCCTAAAAGGAGGTTGTAATCTAATGGGGCATCTACTACTTCCACTTGAATAGAAACATATTTGCCCCCAAGCTCGACTGAAAGGGCTGGTATGAGAGCATGGGTCTGGAAACCTCATCCATCAAAGGCTTTCAGAGTCATAGGTGATGTTACAAGTTCAGGAGAGCCAATAGCTTTCCAACAAGACAAGGACAAAATCGAAGTTGAAGCTCCTTCATCTAAGATAGTTCTAAAGACCTTCTTTCTGACTACTTTCATTATGATTTGGAAAGAAAGTTTGTGAGGTAGTCTAGATTTATGGTTCTCAACATTGAAATGAATCAAATTAGAATCGTTCGGGTCTAAAGCTCCTAACACAGTTAACAAGTTTTTGTGCTATGTAGAACAACTTTGGAGTACTTCCAAGGTAGACATTGCACATGGTGCCTAAGCAATATATTCAACTACATTATAAAATTGAGTAGTTCAGGAATTAGGGTTAAAAACATCCTTCCTAAGAGTACTCTTGGGTGGATGCAAAACCATATCGAGATTAGGTTTCTCGATGGTTAGGGGAACAGTAGACGAGGACTCAGGAGAACCAGTAGAGGGAGATTTTCCTGAAGAAGAATTGTCTTCTTTCTTGTCTACAAGTTTGTCATAACTCTGACTTCGAGTTTGTAAACTAATAGTGTCCGAAGACATCATACGAATTTCCTCTGAAGAACTAGAATTTCCCTGATTAGACATGTGGTTTATCAATTGTTGTTGAGAGGGAAAAGGATCTATGAGAACTTGCAGTATTAGTTTTCAAGAATTGGGTGATTTCGTCATGACGAGGACACTCTTTCATGAAATGGTCAACTCCGCATAGCAGACATGGATATTTCACTTTTATTTTCCCTTTATCATTCTCATTGGTGGTTGGTTTTGGATTCTCCTGTTGGTTTCCAGGTTTTTTGTTTTTATCTTTACCTTTATTTTTATTGTTGCCAGGAATTTGAATACTCTGAATGGAGTTGACCTCGGTGGAAACCTTGGGAGTTGAAGGAGTGGGGGTGGAAGTCTGGGGTTGCTTGGCAGTTTTTTTTGTCGACAAGGACTAGATCGAACCAACAACCCCATCAACAAAGGTTTTTGCTGGTGGTTTGGCAAGATCAGTGCTTGGGCGAGGATCTTGAGGGATCAAGTCATAAAATGTTTCGGACTGGGAATAGACGAAGTTCAGATATTGGGCTCAACTAATGGCTTGCTCTTCAGAAATGGCAGCGCCCATAGCCACATCTTGGGTGATTGGTGGTAACAAATATTTATTAAACCAATCATCTAACAACTGATCCAGGATAGGAGCCTTAATAAGTCTTCTCCGCCTTCTCCACTCATGGATATGATCGGATATGTGGGTGGAGATGTTCTGTCACAGAGAAGTTAAGATATCTGTTCCTGTTTCATAATGGATAGGAAGCTAAAAGTGTGTAAAAAACATAGTTTCCAACGAGCCAAAATCCACAAATGAATGTTGCGGAAGTTCAGTGTACCATTTCGTGGTGGTACTGGTCAAATTTCACTGGAAGAGTCTTAAATGAACTGAATCATCCATAAGGGAGTTTGAAGAACACCACAAATGGAATGTCATGACATGGTTTTTTGGATCATCTCCTTGCTTCCCATCGAACTTTGGAATGTCCGATGGTAACTTTACTAGAATTCCAGGGCACGAGGGGTTATGTCGAATGGGATCATTAATCAACTTAGACAAATCAGGCAAGTCCAAAGTTGATAGGAAAGGTAACTGACGATTAGGTTGCACATACTGGTAATATTGATATGGCATATAAGTACCAGTAGGACCATAAGTAGACTGATAGACAGGTTGTTGTGATGAAGAACCACCAGAAGATCTACTCATGGGGGTTGATTTCCAGGATCAGGACCATTAGGACAATCGGGGCCTCTGGGAGGAGGACCACCAGGGCCTCTGGGACCACTAGGACTATTGGGACCACCAGGACCACCTGGACCACTATGAGGAGGACCACCAAACCCTTTGGGACCCCTGGGAGGTAAACCTCCGAAGCCGCTGAAACTACTAAAAGGAGGGCCACCAGATCCTCCGGGACCATTAGGAGGGAAGCCACCAAGCCCCCCAGGACCACCAGGACCATTAGGACCATAAGGAGGAAAGCCACCAGGCCCTCCAGGACCATTAGGTCCCCCAGGGGGAGGACCTCCATAAGGTGGTCTTCCGGCACCCCCCACAGTATGTATAGGTATCCCCCCCATAGCTGGCATGTAGGACCAGTTAGGTTTTCCCCATGGTGTGAAAGTATTACTAGGATATGGAATTCCAGCATAAGGCATTCCTGTAGGATTGGGTTGGTAATTAATGTTTCCTACATGTACTTGATTTTTTATGTAACCATACCCCCAAGAGGTTTGATGGGTTACAGGTTGTGCCCCCAAGGGTTGACCTGAACTGGATGGGGGGTTAACCACATTTGTGTGGGTAGGAGGGACATAAACTGTATATTTCTCTATACTAGAGGTCTTCCCATGACTAGTTACAATTCCAGTGACAGATAACGTAGGTCATGTTGGGGGTTACCCCCTGGCACTAGAAGGTATTGATGAAACAGGAGTTGAATGTTGAGCCCCAAGTGCGGAAGACTCGGTAGGATTTGAAACAGACATAATATGGGAGGTGTTGGGGTTGGTACTTTGACCTGGATTATATGGAGTCATAGTGCGATCTAGAATAGATTCAATGGGTCTCATAGAATCAGTAAGTGAGTGATATCCCACAGGAAAAACTTTTGAATGAGGTGGTGGTGTACCTAATATGTTATCTATTTTCTTCTCAATTTCTTATGCATGGAGAATAGCTTCCTGGTATTATCTATGCTCTTCTTCATTTCATGAAACTTCTTCAGAAGAGTTTAAACGGGTGCCAAACGAGGCAATGGCTTGTCCTATAGAGGTATCCCAAAATGGAGCATTGGGACCATAATTTGGATGGGTAGTGTTA
>LPNX010767551.1:178262-247278 GCA_001517045.1 Pseudotsuga menziesii | reverse complement strand
CATTCAAAAACTAAAACCTGTGAATTGAAGTTGCATAGATTTCATGAAATACAGAGGTATTTACAAATGCTCCAGCATATCTCCCAAGACAGCCAACCCCTTTTCATTAGCTCAAGAGCCCTTTTTGTATCAAAAAAGATTCTATCTAAAGCTAACCATAGATCCTATAAGTTTGGATCGACCTCCTTCAAAAGTGGGAATAATCCCTTTCAAAATGATTTACATTACATGTGTCCTACAGATGTCACACATCATATTACAAATTCAAAATAAAACAACTTTCAAACCTCTACAAGCTTCTAGAAGCTTCAGCTAAAGTAGCCAAGTCATTGAGCACCTGGGAGCGCCTTTGAAGTCTTGCCAATTCCATGTCTTTGTCCTTTTCCTTTTCCTGGGCTTTGAAATGCTCAAGCTGCTGCTGCATAGCTCGCTTCTCCTTAAGGATATTTCTGGAAACCATCAACAGTTTTTGAAATTCTGCCTCCTTTTCTTCCATATCCTCCCTTAACCTTTTGTTTGCTACCAAAAGCTTTTCATTGATCTCCTGCAAGTATCTGGTTTGTTCCTTGTATGTTTGAAGGGACCTTTGGCATTGACCAAGTTCTGGAATCACATCTATATCGTCCTCTTTTATACAATCTTTGTCTTCTGGCAGATTTCTTAGTTTTGAACCTTCAACAAGTTTATTTGGTTCCTCTGTACAGAATATTTCAGGTATGGCACCTACCACTCCTTGTATGTCAATGAATTCCTCCATGTTCTCATAATGTTTATCTTCTGCTACGTTGATGGTTCCTTCACTGGCTGCGTCTTCAACAATCACAACCTCTCTAGCACCTTCCTGTGCTATTCTTTTTTCTTTCTGCAGTTTATCCCTCATTCTAGTCCTCGGTTTATCTTCATTAAATAGCTGCTTGCAAGTTGTCTTTTTAGCTGCAATACTTTTCAATATATCACTAAGATTTTCTGTTCCTTCCTGTATGCAGGGTGTTTGAGGGCAACACTGCTCTGTACAGCCTTATTAACAGCAGTTATTTCTTCATTTTTATCCTTCTGATTTGCATCTACAGGGTTTTCTATTTGTTGGCTGGCCTCATCCATCATTTTCTTACCCCTTTGCTTAGGGTTTTCACTGAATCCGAGTTCTGCCAATAAAGAACTCCATGACCTGCCTTCCTTGTCCAATTGGTTTAAAACCAACAGCTTGATCAATCCTTGATGATAGATTGATCTGGCTGTATGTGATGGGTATTTTTGTACCTTAAAAATCATCTTTTGAAGACTCTTAAGAAGGTAGAAAGGGAGATTTAGCCGTATAACACCATGAATATGCAGTAAAAGCTTCAAATGACACTTTAACACTCGATCATACCTTCCATCGCAGGTAATGTAGTTCTGGACAACTTCTAAGGGTACTCTCCATCCTGGCTTCATCCTATTGACATGCACACCATTCTTCCAATCAAGCTTTTCATTACCAAGGACTAGAAATTCACTGAAGTCTTCTTTGAATTCCTTTTGCTTGAACCATCTCTCACCTTCTGTTGGCACATTGATTGCTTCAGCAATGGAGTTTTCATTAACTCTCACAGTTAAACTCTGCAACTGGACTCTACCATCATCATAATTTTCAATAAAGGCCATTGTTAACTGAGAATGATACCCCTGTAACCTGTCACAAAAATTAAACCAGCCTGATCTTTGTATCAATTTAGCAGATCGTGGAAATTGTTTAATCCACTGTGTATTGCTAGGCTCAAGTCTGCATATAAAACCTCCAGGCCTTTTCTTTTCAATCAGCTCAAGTTCATCATCTTCAATTTCTTTTGACATCCTGAAACCCTAAAATGATTTTAACTTAACCTGTGTAGAGTAATGGAGTTTTAGGCTTAACCAACAGAGGTAATTTGCTTCATACGGCTCAGTGCTAACACCTGGAATATGAATACAGCTCTTCTTGTGCTGTAGGTAAAACTTTAAAAACTAACAAAGAGATAACTCTGATGAAATTTTGAATCAGACTAGTGATAAGTCTTACCCTTGCAGACCCTATGAAACCTTGAACAGAGTATTATCAAGAACAGAGTATTTCATACTATTGCTGCGTGCTGAAACAATACAATGTTGAAACTGAAACTACAGGTGAGAATATATACCATACATATAACCCTGCAATTACAGGCTATAGGGTTTTTGCAACGCGAGCCTGATTCTCTGAATATTCATATTATACTGCTTTTATCCAGGAAACTCTGTTAATTCAAAAGCCTTCAAGATGTATACCCTATACAGGAACTTTCATAATACTGTAGAGTCTTCACGCTGTAAATCAAACCCAGCACTGCTGCAAATACATATAAGCAAATGGATATACTCCAATCTTAACCCTGCAAACTCTAGGGTTCAAACACAGACCAAGATTTCCTGAACATGATAAAACTCAGCTCGTGAAGGTGAACTGTGAGCAAAACCAGCGCTCTCATACTTCTTTTCAGCAGCCAAATGAAACACGAATTGGGGAAAACTGAGTATCTAGCTGTTTTTTGCCACGATAACCCATCAGCATTCATTGCTTGAACGACTTCATTGTGAAAAGACACCACCTATATCCTTTATTATGCTACCGTATTGACTCATCATTCCATGGTAAAGAACATTAAATCATAAAAATGCCTAATGTTCATGCTCAAAACATATGTTCAATACTATGAGAAAGGTTTATCTTAATCAAAAATATCATAACATAAACCATAAACCTTTCAAAAACACACCATATAATATATTATACCATCAAAACTCCATATGCTGCACGCTCTCAAATTGCTGCCAGTTTGGGAATATGCTGCCAGTTTGTAAAAATCTGCCATGTAAAACATAATCCTTTGCACATACATAGGTTTTTAGTTACTGAATAGAACTTTTAATGATTTAAGGTACCTAAGGGAAACATAAGGGCTAACAATCAATAATAAAACACAAAACAAAATGAAATTTAAAACAAGAAAAACCAATGCAAATCCAAAATTTGCAAAGACACACTAGGAACAACCCTAGAGATAACAGGTAGTATTATCAACATGACCTTCTATGGGAGAATGGAATGAATTATTACCCCAAGAAGGTTGTTGGGCCAAGGGAGGCGCATGCAAAGGATATGGATCTCCGCTTTCTGCAACCAAATTTTCTCCCACTTGGGAGTTGGTAGCAACTCCTTGGTCGATAGCTTCCATAGGATTTTCTCCTGAAATAGGAATTAAATTAGGTGGCAAGCCCCGTACTCTTCTAGACTGTCTTAATTCAGCCAGTTTGTATAGTTCCTATCTAACCTAAGGTCTGAAAACTAGAAAACACACCAGAAATTTCCCTACTCAAGCTATAGTCCAAACAAGCAAACTTAAATGACAAGAGGAGTTTAGATAGTTAGGTCTCTCACCAGGATTGTCAAGAAGGTGCCACTCGCAATATACCTCAAGGGTACATGCGTAGTAATCTCCCTGAATGTTGTTTTCAGTGTATGGCTCCAAGCAAGATGACGAAAGGGATTTTCTCATATAGATAAGGTATCCTAGTGGGGTCTTCCGATATACACAAGGTACATGGGAGCTCAAATCAATAGTAGTGCTTTCTAATGCCTAACCATTCACAAGGAGCCTTCCTATATACAATCGATTACTTGAAGTACCTTTCTATATATCTCAAGGGTAAATGAAAGGTTGTTCGATATATCGACAGTACGTGGAAGAACCACGCAAGTCCCAGGATGTAATGCGGATGAGTAACGACAGCTCCTATGCTTAACGATGCCCGAACACATCTCTAACCAATCACTCAAATCGCTATGTAAATTTTAGCTTATAACTACCGTTAATTTTAAAGTGGACAGCTAGGTGAATGCATGGAATTTTGACAGAAAAAGTAAAACCATGCAAAATGTAGATGCAAATATTTCACTTTACCGTTTGTGGTATGCCTACCTACGAGAGGGAAAGAGAGTATTTTCTATTCATTTTGAAAACCAAAAATTCCCAAGCAACTACTTTGAAGAAATCAAAATCAAAGACAAGCAACACATTCCAAACTCATTTTTCCTTTTTGAAAGAAATCAAAGGGGTAAGATTCTCTTTTCCTAAAACAAAAACAACAAGCACTCTACATGCATATGCACTCTATTTTTTTTATTTTTCTTAAAACATAGATAGATCTAACTTAAAACTACACTGTTTTTTCTTTTGATGAGATATTACTAATGCAAGAGAGACAAAAGAACAAAGAGAACCTGAAAGCTTATGAGGCTAATCAGAGATCCAATGTCCTAAGCTCGGTAATAATAATGACCTAATCTCAATAATAATAATAAAATATTTTTAAAAGAAAAAAGAAGTCCTCTATGGAAAAAATGAAATTAAGATGATAAGCAAATTGTTTTTCTTTCAGTCTTTATAAAAGATATGAAAAGAGAACTAACTGAAACCTAAAATTTCAAAAATTCCTTTCAAAATCACAACCAACAAGCATGAAAGCAAATGAATAATCAACAAGCCTAATCTAGCTTTTGAATTCTTCAATCAAACCAATATTTTACCACAGAATTTTCAACCATGAGCATTCAGATTCTAACACACAAGCCCGACAGTGTAGGGCTGAAAGCAAACAAAATCCAACTTTTTGCAAAAATGATAAAAAAAACTAGTTCTAGAACAAGGCCTACCTGGCACCGCACTGAAGAGTTCTTGACAGAGCGGTTCTGGACGAGCATCGGTTCTGGATAAAAGGACTCAAGCGGTGGAACCTCTTATGGCTAACAGAGTTCAGGCGATGGCACTGCTTGTTTCCAACAGTTCATGTGTAGTTCCCTGACTAGATCCAAAACACATGGAGAATGAGAAATCAATTTAGAAATTAATCAAATCAAGGTGAATATTGATGAATTAATAGTAAAAAAGAGCATATAAAGTCGAAATAGTTCAGATCTGAATAGATCTGAAAGTTTCAAACCAAAATTCACTAAGTCATATGGCAGATCTGACTGAAGAGAGTTGGAGATGGAGCCTGGATTTGGACAAGGGTTCAAGGACTGGGGAAGATCAAATCAACTGAAATTTTCTTTGTTCCCCAGTAGAGTCGCCATATTTGGTATTAGGAATATTACACCTTCTGCAAACAGAAGTTGTTCCTCTAGTCTAAATGGTTCAGATCCAGAACAAATGGGTGAATGACAAAGGATGAAGACCTTCCCTGAATGATGTAGACACTTGGAATACTACTTCGATCATGAACCTCTGTACCTGCAAACATGTCAAACATACAAGCACATCAAAGCTACCAGAAAATCGTCTACATATCCATACTAGTGACTAAGGAATCCAGTAATCATATACATGTGAAGTCAAAACAACATATATGTGGGACGAAAATCAGCTTTGCATTAAGAATGAATGAAGAAGCTTATAACCATTGCCTTAGTGTCGACAAGCTCCTCCATAAGACAAACACTTCATCCCCATAAGCTCCAACTTGCTCTCTATGCTCTCCAATGATTTGGACTAGGTAGTCAAGTCAACAGCATAACAATAACATTCAGTTCTCCCCCTCAACTATGGATATGAGCTTATATTTATAAGGCTCAATGGATAGGGATAGTTGAGAGAATTGTGGATGAGGTGGCCCCAAGATCCTACCAAGGGGGGTCTCGAGCTCAAACTAACCCATATTGATAGGGATAAGGGAGGACACGAGGCTCAAGATCTAGAAGCCTCAAGAAACTTCTCTTTTTCCCATTTTACCCAGGGTACCGCTTTTGTTCCCTTATGACAGAGCGGTTTAGGTGAGAACTACTTTAAGAACAAATCCTATAGGTGGTGGCACCGCTTGTCTATAACAAGATATAGGTGGTGTTGAACAGGGTATCACTCATCAGCCAAAGGGTAAGCGCGGTGCTAAGTTTTTTCAAGTAGAATTGACAAATAGAGGAATTTTCCACTCCAAGTTTTGGGATTAAGGGAAAACATAGGAGTTAAGGATCTCATCACATGATGGTGATAGGATTTAGGTATAACATACCCCTTGATCAAGGAGCAGTTCCACCCTAGTAACGCTCTGTCTACATGGAGGAGAAGTGGTGCTCAAGTTAAAAAGTGAAAAAGAGAAGATTCCACGAAGCTTCTTGAAGGAAGAATTCATGGAACCCTCATCCCTACTCCTGTGGACCACTTGGACTCGAGATCCTCCCTTTTTGGATCTCCCTTCCACCTCACCCACCAATTACTCAACCATCTATATCCTCCTAGGGCCTATAAAACATTTCTCATACCCCATGGTTGAGAGAGAGAAAAATTGTGTTGTTGCATTGAGATTCTGGCCTAATCTAGGGTGGGCATAGGAGGTGCAAGTTGGAGCTTTTGAGGACAATTCATGGCATGTGAAGGAGCATCACAACACTAAGGAAAAGGTTGTAAGCTTTCTTCTTCATTAATAATGCAAAGTTGGTTCCTTTCCCATAAAATTGTTTAGTTTAAATCATTTCATTTTACTACTGGATTCCTTAATCACTAGTATAGAATTGTGGATTATGTTATGGTACCTTTGATCTTGCTTGTCTATTTTATGTGTTTGTGCAGGTACACCCATGGAGATTCATCACCATAGGAGATGCTTACATCATACTGCAAGACATCCAAAGGATACATTTTAGATATCTACAAGCTCTAGGGGAAGTCTTCCATCCTTGTTGTTTAACCATTTGTTCTAGATTTGAACCATTCATACTAGAGGAACAACTCTTATTTGCAAGAGGTGCGATTTTCCTAGCAACAAATCTAGCGACCATACTGGAGAAGAGCTTTCAGCACATTTGATATTCCTTGGTTCTCAAACTCTTGTCTGAAATCCAAACTCCAACATTTCAGTGATCAGATCCACTAGTTGTTCTAGTGATATCTTGGTTCAGTATAACCAAATATGCTTAGATCTAATGCACATTTACTTTTAGTGCTTAATTTTCCTATTAATTTCATTATTTGATGTTAGTGTTTCAGCATCTAACTTTCTCTTTTTTTTCCATTCTTTTGGTTTTTTCATCTATAGCAATCACCACACATGCATAAAGGACAATAAGTGGTGCCATCTCCCTTGCTCAGTAGTCATTAAGCAGTGCCACCGCTCTGTCACATTGGACAAAAGGCGGTGCTAAGCTAGTAACGATCTATCATCAATACTCATTAAGCAGTGCCAGGTAGGTTTTCTACACCTGTGTAATTTCAAAACCAAGTTGATTTTGCTTTCTGTTCTATGGGTTTTTTGGGCTTTATGCTTGAGATCTGAACTGTAAATTCAAAGTATGATAGTGGTAAATGGTTGCTCTTCTTCCGTTCAAAGAGCTAGGTTACATCCATCATTTTAGTTGCTTGTATGCTTGGTTTGATTTTCAAAAGGAGTGCTTGGAATTTAGCTGAGTTAGACCTCTTTTTACTACTTGATCAAAATGAAAAGGAAGCTTTGATTTTTGGCTTTTGCTTTCGCTCTTTGTTAGTTTATGAAAGAATTCTTTTTTATTTTAATTAAAAAAAAAATTGTTGAGATTTGATTATAATTTTGCTTAAAGACAAATCATTGGACCCCTGACTAGCTTCATAAGATTTCATATATCCATATTCTTCTTTCCTTTTATACACTCTTATCTCATCAAAAGAAAAAATATATCATAGTTTTAAGTTAGATCTTTCCATTTCTTGAAGAAAATTGAAAAACTACTTAGTGTGCCTTTTAGTGATGGTGTCTTTCTTTTTAGGAAAATAGATCTCACTTTGTTATTGCTTTCAAAGATCAGTGTAGAAGTGTGTTGCATGTTTGCAATTTTTTGAAAAGTTTAATTCAGTGTGACTGTTTGGTAAAATATTTTGTTTTGAAAATAGAATTGAAACACTCTCTCCTTCCCGTAGGGCATACTTTGAATGGTAAAGTGAAACAATTTGCATCCGATATTGCATGGTTTTACTTTTCTATACACATATCATGCATCCACCTAACCATTCAAGATAAAATTAATGGTAGCTTTAGGTTAAAATTATTAGTAAATTGAGTGATAGGATAGAGACGTGTTTCGACGTATTTAGACATAGGATTTGTCGTTATTTTCCTGCACTGCAACTTGGGAACTGCACGGTTCTTCCACGTACCATCGATATATAGAATGACCTTTCATGTACCCTTGAGGTGTATCAAAAGGTACTTCACATACTCGATTGTATATCAGAAGGTCCCTTTTGAATGGTTGTGTATTAGACAACACTAGCATGGATTTGAGATCCCATGTACCTTGTGTATATTGGGAGACCCTTCTAGGATTCCCTAAACCATTTGAGAAAAACCCTTTTGGTCATCTTGTCAGCACAATACACCAAGAATAGCACTCGGGGAGACTACTACACACGTACCATCCAAGTATAGGGTATTCAGGAAAGGGACGGTCCCAATCCTCTTTGTCGCGCTTTACTATTGAACCCTGCGGTATATAGCTAGTTGCAAAGAATTGATAATCCTAGTGAGGAACCGGCTTGTATCAGCCCCTCTTGTCACTTAAGTTTGCTTGTAGCCTTTATCTTGTGTAGGAGAAGTTTTGTGTGTTTTTTCTAGTTTTCAAACCCTAGGTTAGGCTTTTAATGACCAGCAATCTGACTGAGTTTCCTTTGAGACAATCCAAAAGGGCTCAAGGCTTGCCACCTGATTTTCCTCCTATTGCAGGAGAAATACCAATGGAAGCCACTGACCAAGGATCCATAGTTGTGGAAGATAATCCAACTATGGAAGTGGGGGAAGAATTCACTACATACGATAACCCCTTGGACGAATAGCCTCCTATGGCTAACACTGCTTTCCATTTTCCAATGGAAGGTCATGTATGTTCATCAAATTGGGTTGATCGCCTGTCTTATGACACCGAGGGGATAGAATATGGACCTAATGCTCCTTTTTGGAGAACCTCTATGGGTCAAGCAATTTCCGAATTTGGGGTAACTAGACCGTCATTTTATAACCTGCCATCAATTGAGGACATGTATAGAAGGCTTTAGTCGACTATTGGTACAAATTATTAAACAAATTATAATAGAATTCCAACGATTTAATTATCAACCAAGGGAGAGTGTAAACTTGTGAGGTACAGACAAAATATATGTAGGGGAAGAGTGTCGCTGAACTTAACCTAAAACTGAAATTAGAAATGCATGACTATAATTAAATTAAACTTGATAAAACATGAAATGACATAAAAATAAATCTAATCTAAAAATAGGAAATTACAGGAAATGAATCTGATCTAAGAAAACATAAGAATGCATGAAATAAATTGGTATAAAGCAATTAACAATAACTGGTACAAATCAATTAACAATAACTAGTGATCTCACGATAAACCTATGCTAACAATTCATAAACAAGACATAACTCAAAATCTACACTAACAACTCATAAAGAAAGAAATTTTTGGAAATCTATATTAGTATAATAGATTCAAAGGATGTGCAATAAGCATAATCTCCATTACATAACAATCAGAAATCCTATTCTATGACTAACTCTAAAAGAGATCTAGACTATCTTCTACTAATTCCAAACCACTAGAGAGGCCTCTAACCAAAATGAGGAGAGAGCCCTCCTATTTATACATAAATCCAAGATAACTCATCATAATTATAGATCCACTATTCTCTCAACGTATCCCTTAAAATTCTCAACAAATAGACAACTCATCCCCTCAAATCCTCAACAAATGTACAACTCATCCCTTTAAATTCTCAACCAAATATTGGATGAGATATTCTCTTCACACCTCCATGATCTTCTCCTTGAAGTTAGGTCACATCTTGATGATGAAATTCGAATTTGAAGCTAGGTAGTGATTTTTGAACTTGGTAAAGTATTCAAAGACACCTGTAAACATCACAAAACTCACCCAACTTTAAAGTATAATGAAAATATGTTATTTTTATTAATAATTAACCATAAATTCACTCAAAATACTCAAAAATACATGATTTGGAAAATAGTAATATAAACCCATATTTATTATGAAAGTGATGAATATTAATGGTTTTATGCAAGGATATAATGGAATAAGGTGATAAATAGTATATGAAATGATGAACAAAATGTGGTCTTTTTGCGGCTCAACATACCCCCCAACTTGATTGTTTGCATGTCCTCATGCAACTATGCATTGATTTTCTTTAAAACTTTTGGCTTGTAGCTGAGGCCTTACATGATGATGGTATGTAACAGTAAATCATTCCATGATTTTGAAATGCATGAGTGACAGTGATTTTTTTTCTTTTTTCTCTTTTTCTTTTATATATATATATATATATATATATATATTGGTTGGTTCTTGTGTTAACAACATTTGCTTGTTTTATTTATATTTTTGCTACAATACATAAGATTTTAAAAGTATACATACATTAGAAATGATAAACCATCAATGTATAGTAAAAATCATTTTCTTCGTATTATGAATCATGCCAGCATAGTTTGGGAAAGACATGTTGATTAAGGGTAAATGAGATGATGAATATGTAAAATGGTAATGAATAGTCCCCTGCAACTTAAGATATATTAGGTTTATGAAAAGGAGAAAGGGAATGTAACATGGTGAGGGAATTTTCCAAATTCATTCATTTCCTGGCATTTAATGAATTACATGGCTAAAGACTAGAAAACAGCATACCTCCACTTACCCAAAATTTGATGAGCTATACAACAGGAATGTGGCTGTTGTTGAATCATAAAGTGTGAAGTGAAGGAACTGAACTGCTACTTGGTTGATGAAGTAGAAGATAAGAAATGAAAGTAGAACTATGGTACTCTCATATGGCTGAAGGTATGCTGCTGTAAAACTACTGATGATGATCATGAAAAATATATAGTCTTCACCTGCTACAAATCCCAATGGTACAATTCTTACCATGCGAATAAATGTGTCGATGTCGAACATGGAAAGAAATCATTGGATTACTGACCATTGATGAATGTCGTTAACCAATGCGAGGAAATCTCACCATTGATGTCAATGAGTGCCAAGGTACCTAAGTACATTGTGCAAAGTGCGAATAAATGAGTTGATGTCAAGCCACTTGCAAGATCTAACGATCAAGGGACATTGATGTATTCCCATGATTGTCAGCGAGAGAACTTGCCATTAAGGCATGCAAGCCTCAAGGTACTAAAAATGAACTCTAGTCTCTATCCCAGATAATGTGGTGAGGTCGGTGGGGCAAGACTTGTTGAAAGGTGGACCGTAAGGAATCCCACATCAGTCAACATGAGTTGTACATAATGAGTGGTAGGACTATAGATGAAAGATTGAGTTGAATAATTATTCACTTACACAATGAATTCACCAAAAGACTTGGTAAATCAATGAAATGAAGTGTTATTTCTACTGCATATTTGTTTCTATGGTTATTTGTGTATTTTGTTGTGTTCCTGCATAAATCCGGATCACTAACCATTTCAGAAGAAATATTTTCAGAAGACTTAAAGAAAATGGTTTTGTTTCAAAAAAAGTCTGTGCAAATGCAGCAATATTCTTTTGGCGATGAAGGTAAAATAGAATCTAGTTCTTGTTACAAATCTAGGACATAGCTGATGTTGAGTTATGCTAATAAAGAAATGCATTCATTGGAGGAAACTAAAAATCTGCTTCCCCGAGTTAGAAAATTAATCACCAAAAAACTTCATTGATTTCTACTCGAGATGCAGAGAGAAATACCCTAAAATTTGTTGTGGTAAGTGATAAGAAGGTGTCTGAGATGGAGGTGAAGCTGGATAAAATTAGTGTTCCTGATAAAATACAGCTCCACAAAGAAACTGGAGATGTCATTTATTCTGATTTGTTACATGCAACTATGAAAGTTACTAGATTGCAATCTCTTGTAGATAAAATGGAAATTCAATTAAAACATGAGAAAGTTGAAAATAAAGCCAATTTGATTCAAATAAAGAAGCTACAAGGAGATATCATAAGCTTAGGGACTGAACCAAATAATGTTCAAGCGACGAAGAAGCTTCCGGAAGAGAAAGATAATACCATTCAAGTGTTTAAAAAAGAAGCTCAAGGTCCCTAACACTGAACACGTTCAATCTTCAGAATTGTTTGCATTACAGGAAGAAAAAGAGAAAGTCTACCAAGAAATGATGGATTATAAAGGGAAATTATTAAAGATGCAAGAGGAGAAATACAAGTGGGAAACAAAAAAAGCTAAGTTGATAGCTCAGATTGCAAGGTTAAATAAAGATTAGAATGATGAAAAAGAGGTTATGGAGGAATCGATGAACCAACCTTTCATTGATACAGATGAACCCCTTGTTAATGTTGAAAAACCATTAAATGAATTTTTTGCAGATGCTTTACTAGTTCCCATGTCTCAGGTAAGTTTGAAGGAAGTGGAAATTAAAGGGTTAAAGGATGAGAATGAAAAGATCAAGTCATAATTGGCTAAAAGTATTGAAGAGAAGAATAAAGCTTGGAATGAGAAGAGCCAATTACAGAAAAAATTCAATAAATTAAAAGAGAGAAATACAGGAAAAGCTCCTTTACAAGGAGCTAAAAATTTGATCTGGGATACTTCGTCTGTAGAAATTACTAAATTCAGACATTATTTAAATTTTATCGATAATGAAAATGCATTAATAAATTTGGTTGCTCAGAGATTAAAATTAGCAAATCAAACCATGGAAAAGAAATCTCTGAATACTGCTCATAATGCTATGAATTTTTTGAATTCTTTGACATATCAAAATCTGCAGGATATTAGGATCAAAGATAGGGTAGCTATTGTGTTATGGGCGAAGAATTTTATCAATAAACATCAACTTATGAAAGTTGTGCAGGATAAAGTGAATCAAATGTCTTCTCAAATCAAAGATTTCAGGGCGGCTTTTCAAAATTTATTTGATGATGGTCTCCCTTCTTTTTGGGATGACGAAGGACGATTGTTTTCTAAGGAACAATATCATAGCTTATTGGTACAAAATTGCATGGATCATTCTAAATTTGAAGATTTAGTCAAAGGATTAACAGGAAAGGTCATTGTTGAAAAGTTGACAAAAGACTTTAAAATATTGGACAAGTTTTTAATTATTAAAAAAGAATTACCAGCTGTGCCTTATGAATCTTATGTGGATTTGGAGGTGTCAATAAGAGAAATGACAGAGTACGACACTCCAAATGTAGAACAGTGGAAAATTGTGGAGAAATTTGGGAAAACCAAATACATATTACATTCATAAAGACAGGTGTTGTAGTCTCGGGAATTTGTTTGTTCGTGGTGCCTTGCAGTTATGGATTTTGCTATAATCAAGCAGTCTGTTATTTCAAACAAAGCATATAATTATTATTCCTAGTTATTAGAGAAATGCTTACAAGACTTATGATTAACACTTAGTTGGTTTTTGACGTTCTTGGAAGAAACTATTTTGTATATATTTGAATTTTATTGAGGTATCAGGGGTTGGAACCTGTAAGATTGGACTTATGTTTTGTGAGAACCTTTTTGAATAAAAATTACAGAGTTGAATGCTAGTTTATCTTCAAAGGTTCATGTACTGTTTATGTTATAGTATGTGCTTTCTTTCCCTGTGAAATGTTTTCTAAGTGTTTACCTTCCATTATGTTTTATTTCATGTCTGAATGCAGTGTATAATAGTTTCAGAATTCATACATGTTATGCTCTGGATATTGTTTCAGATATCCACAAATTTTTCTTCTAAAGTTGATATGGAATTCATCCTGTGATGCTCTATATTAATGGATTGTTCATGTTTCTTTCCTCTCGCCTGAAAATCAATGAATGACTGTAGCTGAATAATTATCTTGCCTTTATTGAGATTCTAAGTAGGCATCTTTGTATTATCTTCATCTGTTTTGACTCCATAGCCCAATGGTAATATGTTTTGTTTCAACCATCTACGTAACTTAAAACTGTTGATTCATATATTTGGCCTTGTTAAAACTGTATTTGAGAGATCACTCTCTGGAAAGAAAAGCCAGCTTCTTTCTAAAAGTGGTTTTTGTTGTTACCTTGAGATTGTGTTTCACAACCTTAGGTATATTTTGAGTGATAACAAATTGGCGCTATTGTCGGGGAACGAAGGTGCAAATCAGCCCTGGGAGGAATGACAAAGATTATAACGGATCAAGAAAAAGATTTATGCGGGCAAACATAAATTTATGTGAGTGAAGAAGGTTGTACATTTTCCCTGGCGATTCCAATTTAAATTATTTCAAGATTTCAAAAGACATCCTAGCTTCAAAAAGACATACACGAGGTAATTCTGATACTGAAGTTTTATGAAGTTTGGAAGATCTAGAAAAATTATTTAGAAAAAGAGACAAAGAAAAAATAGATATTTATCTATTTGGTGCATTGTCTTCTCAAGATTTTCATAGCACCCTTGATCAAGAATAGGAAATTAATGTTCAAAAGGGTTTGTTGAAATCTAAATCTGAAACTGATCTTAAAAATATTGAATTCAACCCTCGTAGATTAGAATCCTATTTACTTGATTCTCTTTGGAGAGATCTTCAACAGTCTGTGAAGGTTGAAGAAAGACCTATTGTTCAAACTATTCAAATTTCCTCAATTCATCCATAACCATCTAGACCAATGGCAGCCAGATTTGCTCCTTTACGTTTGCCTGCTGTATTGCATGACCTTCCCCGAAACTATTCCCAGAGAATTTATTTATTTGATGGAGAAAGAGGTATAACAGCAAAACAACATGTGGCAAAATTTGAATATTTTATTGACTTGGAGGAAGTTGATTATGTAGATGTTAAAATGAGGTTGTTTGCTCAAAGCCTATCAGGGGAAGCAAAGAAATGGTTTAAAGATTTTCTAGCTGCATCAATTCTGACATTTCAATCTTTCCAAAATGTGTTTTTAGAAAGATGGGATGATAAAAAAATCCCTTTACAGATTATTTCCCAATACAATAATCTTAAGAAAGGAGATTTTGAATCTGTTCATGAATTTTCAAGCAAGTTTATGAGAGTTTATAATTCCATCCCAGATGATATAAAGCCTTCTGCAGCTACTGCTAAACTTCATTATGTTGAGGCCTTTGACAATGACTTTGCATTTTCATTAAGGGAGAGAAAGTCGATGAGTCTTGCTGCTATGTTCTAAGATGCTTTAGAAGTGGAAGCAAATATGATGGCAAGTGGAAAGATGAAACAAAGAGATATTGATAGGAGGAAAATTAGAGAATAAAACATGCCTTCTACTTCTTCTTCTGCCAATGATATAAAATTTGAAATGATGTTAAAAATAATGGAGAAGTTAATGGAGAGATTGACTATGGACAATAGATCATTTAATAGAGAACAGGCTGAGCCTCAAATCAGAAATCCAAATTTCAAAAGGCCAAATCCTCCTATGCCTCCACAAAATAGGCAAAGAGATATGAGAAATCCAAGGAATCAAGAAGAACAATAGATTCCACCACCTTTCCCTGAGAATTATGTTGCAGATGAAGAATATCCCACTAAAAATGAAATTCATCTTTTTGGGGAATTGGATTCCGAGATATACCTCACTGAAGAAGAACATCATATGTTTGCATAGGAAGATGGTAATAATGATTTTGAGAAGGAATCAGCACAGTATCAAAGAGGTTATTTGCATGCTATGGATGATGTACAAAGGAAGATTAGGTTGAGAAACAGAAATGTTGTTGTAAATAAAGGGAGGCCAAATTCAAACCATCCTTCCACTAGTTCATTAAATACAGAGAAAGGAAATGAAATACAAAAAGATCCTGTTGTGAATAAAGAAGTTGAGAATAAAACAGATAAAAACAAAAGAAATGAAACAAATGGCACCAGCTGATGTAGAGAAAGTTACTTCTATCTTCAATCTGTATAATGAACTTTCAAAATTGAAGATTTATGTTCCTTTTAATGATTTTTTGAGGAATAATGAATACAGGGATACGATAACAAGAATGGTTAAGGGTCAAGGAGAATTTCAATCAGACATTTTAGAATTGACAGATGATAATCCTACTATTTCATTTGGGCCAAAAGTTGAAAATATAGATGATGAAGAGGTTCCTCCATTTTATTTGAGTTTGAATGTGCATGATATGATTGTACATAATGCCATGTTAGACTCAGGTGCATCACATAATTTAATGCCTAAAGGAGTGGTGGAAAGTTTAGGGCTGGAAATTACGAGGCCATATAAAGATTTGTATTCCTTTGATTCTAGGAGGGTGAAGTGTCTTGGTTTGATTAAAGATATGGTAGTATCTTTAAATAAATTTCCATCCAAAACAGTAGTGATGGATGTTGTAGTAGCAGATATTCCACCGAATTTTGGAGTATGGTTATCAAGATCTTGGACTTCAAAGTTAAAGGGTAGTTTACAAATGGACATGTCATACACCACTATTCCTGTCCAAAATGGGAGTAGGAGGTTATACAGTGAGAAGAGAACACCTTATGTAGTAAGCAGCCAAGATAGACCTGATATTCATCATATATATGTCATTGATACCGATTTGGGCTCTTCCATTTTCTTTAATGATACTAGTCCATGTGATCTAGAATCTACATTGCAAACTAAATCTGAAAATAATGAAGAAAGAGAAAAGGAGCAAGATGCTCTGGAAAAGAAACAGAAAAGAGAAGGATTGTGGACTATGTATTTTGATGGGTCTGTGGAAAAGGTTGGTGCTCGTGCTGGAGTATACATAATTTCTCCGATCAGGGATTTTAAAGCTTTATCATATAAATTAACATTTGAATGCACAAATAATGTATCTGAGTATGAAGCTTTATTACTTGGGCTACATGCATTGAAAGATCTGGGATCGCAAAGGATACAGATGTATTCGCCTGGAATTATGAGGATCTCAAGGAATATGATACGTCAATAATACAACATACTATTCCAATCAAACTTGGAGAAAAACCTTTCAGACAGAAACTCAGAAGGATAAATCCAAAGTTGTTGCCAGTTATTGAAAAGGAGATCAAAAAATTGTTTGATGCCAAAATTATTGTGACTTTGAGATTCTCAAGGTGGGTTGCTAATTTAGTTCCTGTCAGAGAAATAAGGCTTTGTATAGATTTCAGAAATTTGAATAAAGTCTTAATGAAAGATAATTATCCCTTGCCAAAGATGGATCATATTTTGCAGAAAGTGGTCGGAGCAGAAAGAATTTCAACTATGGATGGTTTTTCAGGATACAATCAGATCAAAGTGTTACCTGAGGATCAAGAAAAGACTATTTTTACCACACCATGGGGCACTTTTATGTATGCAAAGATGCCTTTTGGTTTGATGAATGCAGGGGCTACTTTCCAGCGTGCCATGGATATTGCTTTTGCATGAGAAATAGGTAAATTTATGGTAATTTATATGGATGATATCACTATATATTCAAAATCTAACAAGGAGCATATTCACTATTTGGAAAAAAAATTTATAAAATGCAGAAAATTTGGTATATCATTCAATATAAAAAAAATCCAATTTTGCATTGGAGGAAGGGAAGTTATTGGGTCACATTACTTCAAAGGATGGAATAAATATTGATCTGGATAGAGTCAGTGCAATTCTAAAGGTAGGAGAACCAAGAAGCAAAAAAGAAATGCAATCATTCCTAGGGAAGGTAAATTTCTTGAGAAGATTTATTCCCAGTTTTGTTGAAATATTAATTAATATCACAAATATGCTGAGAAAGGGTCATGAAATAAAGTAGACAGCAGAGGCTAAGAAATATTTTAAAGAAATAAAACAAGCCATTTTAGAAGCTCCTGTGCTGGTCAGTCCAAACTTCAATAAATATTTCTTAATATTTTCATATACTTTAGAACATACTATTGTTGCAGTCTTGTTGTAGAAGAATAACGAAAATATGGAGCAACCTATAGCCTTTTTCAGTAAGATGTTGAGAGATGGAGAATTAAAATATGATATTATGGAGAAACAGGTGTATGCTTTGGTTAAGGCCTTAAAATATTTCAAGGTGTATATTCTTCATTCACATATAATTGCTCATGTTCCAACTAGTGCAGTAAAAGGAATTCTTACACAGACTGATCCAGAAGGAAGAAGAGCGAAATGGATAGAAACATTATTGGAGTATGATATAGAAATTAGGCCTACCAAGTTGATTAAAGGGAAAGGACTCGCAAAGATGTTGACAAATTCAAATTGTTAATCTTTACAGCTTAATTTCTTATCCAGCCAATCTCATCGATTTGACACAGGGGTGGAGGTGATGATTGATTTCACTACATATTCATGGTATTCTGATATAGTTCATGTTCTTCAAAATTTACAAGCTCTTGCAGGATTAAGTAAAACTAGAGCAAGATCTATGAAGTTGAAAGCTGCTAAATTTTGTATTTTAAATCAATATCATTATTGGAAGGATCCTGGGGGTGTGTTACTTAATTTCCTTTTGGAAAATGAAGCCCAGCAAATGGTGAAGTAATTTCATAAAGGAGATTGTGGGGGACATCACTATTGGAAAGTGACAGCAAACAAAATTTTGAGAGCTGGTTTTTATTGGCCATCATTGTTTTTGGATGTGTACAAAGAAACTAGTACATGTCACCAATGCCAGATTTTTGATGGTAAGAGAAAAGTGATTCCACTTCCTCTTAATCCAATAACAGTAGAAGCTCCTTTTCAGCAGTGGGGTTTGGATTTTATTGGAGAAATAAACCCAAATTCTTCAAGATAGCATAAATGGATTTTAACAGCTACAGACTGTTTCACGAAGTGGATTGAAGCAATACCTACCAGGAGAGCTACTGAGATAGTGATTATGGATTTTCTTGAATAAAATATATTGGCTAGGTTTGGTTGTCCCAGAAGAATTGTGATTGACAATGCAGCGGAATTCAAGTCCAACAAGATGATTAATTTTTTTCATAAATATCATATCAGTCTAAATCATTCAACTGCTTACTATCCACAGGGAAACGGACTGGCAGAGTCTTCTAATAAAATTTTAGTAAGAATTATTAAGAAATTGTTAGAAGATAACAAAAGAGCTTGGCACACCAAGCTTAAGTATGCTTTGTGGGCTGATAGAATTAGCACTAAAAGGGAAATTAGAATGTCTCCCTTTCAATTGGTGTATGGAACTGAAGTCATCTTTCCAGCGTCGTTGGGTGTACCGGTTATGAAATTTTTTCAGGAACAATAGGATGAGCCGAACCATATGCAGAGAAGAATAAACCAAATTATCAAATTGGATGAACAAAGAAATAAAGCGTGTGATAAAGTGCAGATACATCAAGAAAAAATGAAAAACACCTTTGATAGAAGGGTGAAGGAAGAACAGTTCCAAATTGATGACTTGGTATTAAAATGGGATGCTTCTAGGGAAGATATGCATGGAAAATTTGACCACATGTGGGTAGGTCCTTATGTTATTGCAGGTCACAAAGGAGAAAATGCGTTCAAAATGTGTTCATTCTGGAGTATCAAAATGGGGTTTTGCTAGATACTGGCCATATGAATGGAATATTTTTAAAACACTACTTGTCCTAAGGCTAAAGGTAAAATTTGTACCATAGTTTGTAAATATTTATTTGTTCTTAAAAGTAGTACAGATGGCAAACCGAATAGATTTGAAGCCCGGAGTGAAGGCCCTAAGATTTTGGAGGGTATCCATTTTCTTTATTTAGAAAAAATATATATTTGAAAAAATAAAAGTTTGGAGGTTTGGATACAAAAGTCAGAAGTAGGAACCTGGTCTACAAGTTCTTTGATACCTCACAGGGAGGATATTATCCCCGGTTGGAGCCAGTTGTTAGAACCCTATATGTTGAGAAATTGAGGAAATATATGATCAAGAAATGATAAGGGCATATATTAAAAATTGGTAAAAAGGTTAGTATTCTTGAGTTTTTCTTTTGCGCACTTTGATTATTTTACTGCACAATTGGAGGGTGTAGATTTGTGATCGTACAGATCTATGGTTGCAAAATGATATGCTGGGAAAAGTTGCACAAGAAAGAAGTTTTGACGGAGAGTGGAATGGGTTAATAAGATAACAAGATCGACAGCCAAGAGATAGAGCAAATGAAATCTATGGTCATAAGGTAATCTGTGATGTGACGATGCAAGGTTGAACGAGGAGAAAGGGCAGCAGATTGCATAGAGTGGATTTGATCCAATAGTTCAAATGAGGGATGTAATCTTATCAACGGTTATAGTCTAATTCGAGGCTCAAAATTGTAAGACAATTAAAATGGATGAGTGGTAGCGGAATTTAAACCATTTTCCACGTGGCATTTTTTAGCGAGTTCCGCTGAGGAAAGTGGTAAAGGAGAAACAGCTTGTTGGGAGTAAGGAATCATTATTCGTTTTATAAAAAGTGAGTTGACCAAGGTAAAGTTATTTTTTGTTTACACGCTGCCGGTGAAAAGAAGAAGGGACAGTAAGCCATCATTTTTTGAAAGTCAATTCTTACATATCTGACAGTTACCAGGTAATCCTTAAAACTCCGAGATTCTTGTTGAAGACTTATTGCCATTGTTTTATTATGGAGAAGGAGTAGAGTTCATGGATATTGTGCAGGGTTTTGGATGAAAGAGAAGAAGTAGTTACTGATAGGGAAAGGAATTTTTTTGACCCAATTTTGTTAGTATGTAGTGTATTAGTCTCAAAGGAACGTTTATGGCAGTATAAGTTACAAGGAAATGATATCTTAAATGTCTGCAATTCCTTCTTGTATTACTTTGCTAACGAACAAACCCTACCTTTCCCGGAATTCGTCGAGTGATGTGCAAACAGTTATTCGTCTTCCGAAAGGATTATTATGAGTCGTACAACTTCGAAAATCCTCTGTAAAATTGACGAGAAATCTATCTGTGAGATGTTAAGCCTGCCTGATAATTTTCCTGTAAATCTTGAGTCCTTTAATGAACAAGTCTTGATTGAGTTGTACAAAAATTGTGAAACTGAAGTTACATGTCAGTTCTTGTCCAGTATCTTAAAAGTTGGTCAGTCATTAGAGGGTTTATTTTTTCCATACAATGTCAATATTTTCAAAGATGAATTCCAATTGGTCATGTCAATGGTTAGTCAAGTTTTGGGTCTGGATGATGATAAGCATGTCAACGAAGTTATTTTGGGTTTTTTGCTAAGTATAGGTTCGACTGACCATGAATCCAATTTAGTCCGTTGTTTCAATATTGATGAGTTTTTAGCCAAAGTAATCCATACCCAATTAGTTGAGCTTCCTAAAGCTAGGTTCTTCAGGTACCAATCATATTTGTTGAACATGTTATTGTGTTCAAATGTGTTAGAGTTATAGTTCTTATCTACCATGTTTTCTCCAGACCTTCCAAAACAGATCAACATGTTCGAGTTTGTGAATACGATTATGGCTTAAATATATAAAATCATTTTCGATGATGTCTTACCTAGAGTATTGGAAGACATGAGAATCATGTTGCAATCTTCTTCAGAAGACAGAATAGGAGATTGGTTTTTGCACAAATAATTTACTGTTATAAGAGCGTATGGGTTCACTGGAGAACCATCCAGGTTACATGCCTTCTTAATGCTAAGAGTATTTGCATTAGAGTTCATGAGACAAAGGTTGTGTGTGTTGCCATGTTTCACACACCTGGGTCACATGGTAGAAATATTCAAGCCACTCGGTGTGTCCTTGGGGGCAAGTCTTGAGTCAAGGCTGTCACCTTGTTCTTGACTCCTCCGTTTAGGCTCAACTCCTAACGAAGCCAAGGGGGGTAGACCCTATTAAGTTACTAAGGAAAAATTATTTAGTATGATGATGGTATTAAAGAGTATGTTTTTAAGGAGTTTTGACTTAACAATTGTAAACAACAAATAACCAGATAAGATGATCACAAGTAAGCACGAAATGACACATAGTCGCATAAAGATTGAAAGAAATAAACAATTGACCAATGCCAAAAATGGAGTCAAAAATATTTTAAGAGTTCTTACAAGTGCTGAAATAAATGTTGTGCAATTGCATCTTGGTTAATTTTAAATTAATGTGAAGATGAGTAATTTAACTTAGGTGAGGGGACTCCAGATATACCCAAGGGGTACTTGAAGTATGTCCAAAACAAAACCGTCACAGCTACCCGCAAGGAATATGTGGGCTAAATGGAGTCTCTGAGGTTGTTGTTCATAATGCACCCGAAGGTATAACAGAGATCAGTGCCCCGAGGTCACTTTTCAGGAGTTCCCACTTCCTTTGGGTATTTTGCCACCATAATGGTTAAATCGAGGCGTTGGATTTTCGCCTGATGGTTTGTCAATTTGAGAGAGTGAATCCTAATTATTCTAGTCACTCAAGTGCTTTTGATGTAGCTCGACTGATCGGATGAACCATAGCCAAGTACAGAGCATACACACTGGAGTCTTCGTTATTTTTAGTTAATTTTAAGATAGGTGTTCTTGTTAAAAAGAAAACCCTCTAGGAACCTCTTTCTATCCAAGTGGATCTCAATCGAGGAATCAAGGAGGGGTTAATTTTATTATAGCTAGTGAAACAATTGATGAAAAGGAATCAAATATACACCATGTCAATTTTCTAATTAGTCCTACCACACATCTCTTTCCCCTTGCGGGTCAATCGGGAAGTTGTGGGGTAAGTGGTATGATTACTTTTGAAATTAAAATATGGAATAATGAAAAATGTTATCAAAGTATACATTCCCGCATAACAAAACTAAGCTAGAGCAAAAAACGGGAAAAAAAGCAAAAAGGGCAAAACGGACGTGGATCCCCCCTGGGGGGATGGGGAGTGGGCTTGAAAGAGCCTACTCAAAATGATTATTTTTATTATTATTAGTTACAATATCAGCAAACTAAATTATGCACTTTGGTCCTTGTTATCTAGGATCCAAAGGCTTACAACAAGCTTTTAACAAGCTAAACTAAAATCACAGCGGTGGGGGAAGCCTCCAGGAAGCTCTGGTTTGCCCAAGAGTTGGAAAATGGGTAGAGTCTCCTTCTCTTTTTGTTAATCCTGCTAAAAAACAGCGAGCAATTAAAATCAAATGTGCCCAAAAATGCTTTAAAAGTGTTTTGGGCCACCACGCTAGTTACCAAAATAAAACTAAGTAAAAAATTGTTAAAAGGGGCTAATCTAGTTTTGCAAAAAGGAACCAAGCAAAGCAATATTTCCTTGGGATCTTGGATTGGTGTTTGGGAATCCAATGAGATATGCACTTTTCTTGAATAATTTAAAACTTTAAAGAACGTGTTGAGGCCTGGAAATTCGCAGGCAACAACAGCAAGGGATTCTCCCCAGTCGACGTTCCCAACTAGCCCGTGACTGTTTGGTGTAGGGAATCCGTCTAGTTTGTGGTCCGGATCCCGTAGGTCAAAATAAAAAAACAAAGGTTTACCGGTTGCGGCCCAGTCCACCATATATATTTTTGCATTTTTTGACTTAAAGTATGATATGCACGTGCCTAATTAACAATGCACGGTGATAAAGGATGCAAGGAACAGTCACAATGTGATGCGCAGGTTCTTACCTCTCATATTAGAACTCGCAAGCATCTAAATCATACAAACAGTAATAAAGTAAAACTAACTAAGCTATCTCTAGAGAGGTAGATATTTAATTCATGAGTAATGCACTACTGTCCATATGTTTTAGCAAATCGCAGATAGCTGTTCTTATAACCAAACATATAAACATGAATAAAAGTATACATGATAAGATAGCTCATCAACAGTTAAAACTCCCATTAATCATAGTGGAAAGACATCATAAGGATACTGAAGAACATTCAGACAAGAACATAGGTTCAGGAAGTTAGAACGCTCTCACAGTTAATGAAACACAGTTGAAAACAAAATAGTTCCCATTCAACATCACTCATTTAAACACATTGATACATTCCACATAGCACTTTCTCCAACAGGCGAAATTTGCAATCTCTGGTTTGTAAAACGAAATAGTTCCTCTTACAAGCAATAGTTTACAAGTTTTTCGGGGGGAAAAGAAGCCCCTGTAATTTCTAACTTTCAAATATTTAAGCTAAAACAGTAGACCGCTTGGGCTGCTCCCAAACGTGTGACCTTTTGGTTCCTCAAATGTTTCATATCCCTCTTTTTTATCCTTTTTGCACGCACTTATGATCCACTGAGTAACTGACAGACCTTTCAGGTCTACGCCTTTGTTACTTTTGATTTTGCCTTCTACTTTGCTTCCACTCCTTGAAATCCTATCAGTTTCGGTTCGACCTTCACCCCGTGGTAGTCGGAACAGTCTCTTGGATGCTCCTGCAATTAAACGACAACTAACATTCATTGGGACTGTATTTTCAAGAAAGTCAAACCACGTTAAATTATATCAACCACAACGGCTAAGCAGCAAGAAAGGCCATGCGCTGCCTTACTGTTATGAACTTAACAAGTGCCGACACCACTATCTCATCTACCTATGGGTTTGAAAGAAATCACCAATGACAGGAGACAAAGAACTCATCGACGTCTTAGAACGCTAACATCGGTAGGGTAGACCTATTCACAGCCGCATAAGCGGGTCTTAACAGGCGATGGGTACTGCGAAAACACTTAAACACATCGGAGTCGGAAGAGTTAAGTCCTAGGCTGTGGGCGGGAAAACTTCCAATTGGAAATCGGAAGGACATTGACATCGAAAGCCAAAAGCTTTGCCCAGCCGCAACTATGGAAGAGAAAAAGGCTATAGACGCACCGCTAGAAATTACATCTTGGGTAGCTAGTAGCTTTGGGAGCTGCAACGGCGGAAGACAAACATACAACAACCTCCGATAAAACATAATTTGACGCCTGATCAATAAAAAATATTAAGTGTTTAGAAAAAACTTTAAAATTCAGCAACGGTCAGAGACCTGTTTCACCTCTGAAACAGCAGCCTTCCAAAGAACAATTGATCTGATCGACTAGCAAAACCAAACTCAAAATCTGCGACTCACAACAATTTTCAAACACAAGCAACTTCTGAAAACAAGACGAGAGTAAATCTTTAAAAATCATTCAAAATTAAAGCATGACCAAAAGAGTTCACAGATTCAAACGATTCAAAGCAACACTAAATCATGAGGAGGGGACCAAAATTTGAAAAAAATTGGGGAGAACAGTTGCAACTGCAACAATTGGCGATTACCTGGTGAACCTAGATCTCTGGATGATTATTCCTTGAGTGACAGACTGCTTAACAACACACGAACCTATTGAATTCTTCCAGCTATCTAGATTTCTCAAAGGGAAAATGTATGTACTTTTAATCATTGATGATAGTCCAATTTGGGAGAGTGGAAACCAAGGTTTTCAAGTCCAGATAACTCTGTTGAGGCCAAAAGATGAGTTTCATTGTTACTTGTGTCTTCAAGTAGCTGACAACTTGGACACCACAGGATTGTAGCATATGGTAAACAGAAATATTCATTTGTTCTTCATTCCCATGCCATTTTAGCAATTTTTGCGCTTTTGGACTTTTGTCCTTTTCATATGAGTCCTCCTGCCTGCCTTTCTGAATTTTAATTCAGGCTCCTCTATCCCAAGTGTCCTTTTGTGTGAGAGGCGTATTCACGTTTCAGCTCACGGATAGAGAGGAACTTTCGGTGATTAGTACTTATATGGTTTAGCATTTGTTTTGATATATAATGCTTTCATAGGAGTTTTGATTCTTATCTGATTTTGGCATTCATTCCTTGGCATGGGATCATTTGTATTTAATATACTGTTTACCGTACTTCTTTCCATGGGCCCTTGGTTGTCACCCCCTAGGACATTTTAAATGTGACATGGATGGAGCCTCAAAATAGTATTCCAGACCCTTTGATTCTTCTTTATTTCACAGGGGTTAAGCAGGACTTCAATGCGTACATAGCTATTTGGGAAAACTGCTAAACTGGAGGAAGTTCTTTTAGACAAACAATAATACACAGTCTTATACCCAAGAACTTTAATCATTCCAAAATTCTGATGTTCTCCATGCAACCGTGGGTTTTCCTTCTTTATTGAAATCAATAAAAATTTAAACTAAAACAAACTAAACATCATGACTCAAAGACTCCAGCCAGGCCAGATTATTTATATACAAGATAGAAAAACACAAACAAAACTCAGGTAAAATAGGGCTTGAGAACTAAGCCATTTACAGGTAAGTTCTCTTCCCACCCTTGTAAATCTTGCAACTTATAAGTTGAAGGGCCAAGCTTTTCCGCAATCTAGAAAGGACCTACCCACAACTGCTGGAATTTCGTGTGTTTGCCTTTCTCATCATGGGGGTGGTCCCACTTGAGAACCAAATCTCCCACTTCAAATTCTTTTGTTCCTGCCTTATGTTTGTCGAACCATCTCTTTATTACCTCTTGTTGTTGCTTAAAGCGCTCTCTGGCCTTAGATCGAGCCTCTTCTACCTTCAGAAGATTATATATCCTCATTTGCAAGACTTCATCCTCCGACCCTCTAGACTCTTGAGCTATTATGGAAGAGGGTAGCATGATATTGGGGGGAAGAATGGCTTCTTTACCATACACAAGGGTATATGGAGACACTCCTATCGAAGACTTGGGGGTGACTCTATCGGCCCAAAGGGCGTTTGGTAGCGCTGAGTGCCAACTCCTCTAGTTTTCTATCACAGTCTTCTTTAAAATTCTAATCAGATTTTTGTTAGTAGATTCAGCCGGGCCATTTCCTTGTGGATAGTAATTAGCTGAATAATGCAACTTTATTCCTTTCTTATGAGCGAAAGCAGTTAATTTAATCGATGAAAAGTAGGTAGCATTATCAAAGACTAAAGAAACTGGAACTCCAAACCTGGTCATAATATGGTCCTGCAAGAAGCTGATAACCGCATCCTCATTTATTTTGCGCAGCGAGATGGCTTCAACCCAACGAGTGAAGTAGTCAGTTGCGTTCAAAATATAATTGTGTTGTAGGGAAGAGTTCGGCTTTATCTCCCCGATAATATCCAATCCACATTGCTCGAACAGCTCCGTGATCATCACAGGCTTCAGTGGTGCGGCTGCTTTAGATTGTCTTCCACTACACCTTTGACAAATATCACATTTCTTGACATGGGCGTGTGCATGTTTGAAAAGCGTGTGCCAATAGTAACCAGCTCTGAGAATTTTGTGAGTTGTGGTATCTCCTGAAAAATGTCCCTCAGCAGGCCCGTCATGCAAATCTATCATTACTTTCTTCACATCTTCTTTCTCTAAGCATCTAAGAAGAACTCCGTCATAATTTTTTATGAATAATATTCCTTCAACAATTTGATAGCAGGCTGATTTGAGATGCAGCGCTCTTCTTTTCTTAGAATTCCAATGTTCTAGCAACAATCCTTCCTGAAGGTAATGCACGAGGTCTCTATACCAAGATTCAGGGGCTGTGAACAGAGGACATACATCCATCAAATGTAACTCAGCTTCGTCTTCCCAAGGATGTTCTTCATTGTTTCCATTTTCAGTCATTAGTTTGCACAACCCTTGCCCTTTAACTATAGAGGCTGGCTTGAACTTGAGGTCGTACTCTTGAAGAGTTGTTACCCAATTACCTCTTCTTTCTCATAACTCCTTCTGTACAAACAGGGACCTCACAGCTGGGTACAGGACAATCACCTTGGTTCGATTTTTTAATATGTAAGGCCTGAATTGTTTCACTGCTTTGAATACTGCATAAGCTTGTTTATCAATAGCCGGGTAATTTAATTCGGCCCCTTGTAGACCAGTGCTCATGAAAGATATTGGGAATTCATCCCCCCCATCTTCCTTTTGAGTAATCACAGCTGCTAGCGAATCATCAGATGCAAAAGTATACAGAATGAAATCTTTATCGAAATCTGGGCTTTTTATGGAGGGTACATGTGCAACAGCAGTCTTAATCTTGCTGAATGATTTCTTCTCAATCTCAGTCCATTTGAATTGTACATTTTTCTTCACCATTTGCTACAGTGGTTTGACAATCTGAGCGAAGTCTGGCACGAATCTTCTTACAAAATTTATTGTTCCCATAAATGATTGCATCCCCTTTTTATTATGGGGCAAAGGGATCTGTTCAATGGCCTTGATCCTTTCTGGGTCTATAGAGATTCCCTTCTTTGAAACTACGTGACCCAGCAACTTACCCTCTGTAACAGTGAATACACACTTCTTGGGATTGCGTGAGATACCATATTTTCGACAGCGTTCAAAAATATGCCTTAGATGAAACGCGTGCTCTTCTCTCCTCTTTGAGAATATCGTAATATCACCGAGATACACTACAGTACTACGGCCAATCAAACCGCGGAAGGCTATGTCCATAGCCCTCTGAAATGTAGCTTCAGCGTTTATAAGCCCAAAAGGCATTCTTCGATAAGTGAACGTTCCCCATCTGGTCCTGAATGTTGTCTTCAATCTGTCTTCTTCGGCTACTAATACTTGATTGTAGCCCGAGAATCCGTCTAATAAAGAAAATAGTTTAGAACCTGAGACCATTTGTAGTAGTTGCTCCATGGGTGGAATAGGATAGTTATATTTATCTGAAGCATGGTTTAAATTCCTAAAATCCACGCATAGCCTGATTTCTCCAGATTTTTTTCTCATTGGTACCAGATTTGAGACCCATTCTGAGTGTCTGACCTTAAAAATTATTCTATCATCCAATAATTTCTTAACTTCACTCTGAATCAGTGGTTCCAATTTTGGGTGCATTTTTCTTAAAGGTTGCTGATAAGGTTTGAAGCCATCTTTGATGGGGATAACAACCTGGGTGATGCTGGTGTCATATGTCTTCAAATCTTCATATGTCTAGGTGAAAACATCTTTATATTGATTAAAAATACTAATGAACTTATCTCTTTCTGCTGGTGAACAACATTTGCCAAGATTCACATATTTAGGATTTGTCTCAGTCCCTAAATTTATCAGCTCGAACTGTAGAGATGAGCTGTGAGTTTTCACGTTTGTTGGTCTTCTAAATTTTTCATTTAGATCAAACATTCTTTCTAAGGTTCTAATTCCTTTAGGGATGAAATTATCGTACTTCAGCTCGGCCTGATGTTCTTCATCATCTATAATCGCCCCTTTAAATACCTCGTCATTTGTTAAGCATTCTATAATCTGCTAATCATCGTCGAACACTCGTAGGTTGGTGATCATATCAGGGACCGAGGGCCTGAAAAGCAATTCAACAGAGCATCAATTATTAGTAGGCACAAGCCTAGCGGCTGACATGGCCAACAAGTCAGATACTGCATTTTTAAGTCTTGGAATTGATATAATATTAAATGCATCAAAACATTTGAGTAGGTCCCATACCTCATTTTGATAAGCTTTTAAGTGAGGAGAAATGCAATGTATTTGATTTCAAATCTGTTTTAGAATTATCTCAGAATCTCCAAAAACTTTCAGATTACTTACCTTTAATTCGATTGCTTTCCTTAAACCTTGCACCAACGCTTCATACTCAGCCGTGTTATTTGTACATTCAAACTCTAATCTACATGAAAGAAAATGTTTATTCTTCTTGGGGTCAATCAGGACACAGCCGGCCCCTGATCCTTCTAGCGTCTTAGAGCCATCAAAAAACAATGTCCATAAATCACTAACTAATGCATGAGAATCTACTTCTACTGCTAAGTTTACTATTTTTACAGCCGATTTCATCAGCCTGTGAAAATAGAAGGAGATCAGGCTAAGCGTCTGACGTGTTGCTGGCTTCTTCTGCTTGGTAATTTCCTGGTTCCAATTCAATAAAATAATTTCCCAACACAGAATCCACTGGTTCATTCGTTTCCTCCAGTTGAGTAACGTTGTATTTCATGTGAGGATCCCTTAATATTTTAATTTGGTTCGGGCTTCCTTTATACGGTAGCCACAGATGCGACCAATCTGTGGCAAAATATCCATTTGGTTTTGTCGACCAATCTCTACTCAGAATGAGCCCATAAGCGTCTGGTATGTCGGCCACCACGATATCAATAACTTGGCACAGTTTATCCTTGGAAGACAGGTGGACTGGGACATCCTCCATTTCCCCAATTACTTTCACATTCATCCTATCCAGTTGAACAACTCTTCAAGTAGATGGCTTAGGCTTCCCATTTATCCTTTTACAGATTGATATTGGCATGACGTTAACCGACGCCCTGAGTCTACCAGGAAATTATGTACGTTGTGATTAAAAATTTCAAAAGTGAGGAGGAAAGGTGGATGCTTGTTCTTAGACTTACCTCCAATGCTAGCTTCTCCAATTTCTTCTTCTTCCTTGGGTCGATTTTTGGTGGGCAACCTCTCATCTGATGCTTCAAGTGCTTTCAATAGTTTTTCTTTTTGTTGCGGCACTTTACACATTTCGAATAGTGAAATGTTCGCCTTTACCTTCTTTATATCTTCCACGATGTCATAATCCATCTGTGGTTCCATGGGATGTGGCTTATCAACATTCATTTTTTCTTCATTGGGCTTGGCAAACGTATCATTCTGCCTAGGGTCTTAGCTGGTAATGGTGAATTCAGGAATCTTATCGGCTGAGGAATTATTTTGAAATTTCTTAACATTTTTTTGAAGCCTTTTAATCTTTGGGAGCATGAGACTGTTTTCTTTAGCCGACCCTTGGATCCTTGTTGTTATGTTGGTTTCCATGACGTCCTTGTATCCCCAATTCTTTTCTTCCTCAGCATCGAATAACGAAACAGAATTCCACAGAACCATGGTCTCATCTTCTTGTTCTTTTGTTGAAGTGGTACTTTCTTTTCTTTCTTCATCTCCATCTTCTGTTAATTTAGAATCTAATAGCTGATTCATAACCAACGTCATTGAGTTTATCCATTGAGGACAATTCTTTTCAGAGTGGGGTTGTTGGTGGAAAGTGCAAAAATTGTCCATTCCTACCTTTGTTAAATTCATAGATGTTGAATTGTGCGGAGGAGGTCGGGATTGATTGTTATCCTCTCTTTTCTTGTAATAGGGCTTGTAGAAATTTTGAGTTTCCTTCTCTTTTTCCAAGTCTATGATTCTGTTAGAAAGCTTCTGCATCATTTTTTCCATACTTTCAAAATCTGGTGATTTCTCTTCCTTAGGCTTAGTAAACAAGGCTTTCCTTCCCGCAATTTTCTCTCCTGACCGTTCGGGATAATCTTCGATACTTTCTCTTTCAGCCTCTAACTTTTCTGCCTCCTCATAAGTTTCTGCTAAAGTGGGATTGGCCTTCATTTTGGTGAACATGGCCAGCTCGGGTCCTAAAGCCAAAGTATAATACTTAATCAGGACTTTATCCGAAGGTCTATCAGCTTCAGAAAAATTCTTGAGGTACACTGCAAATCTTTGAGTGAAGCTGTGCACCTTCTCCTTTCTCTCTTTCTTCAAGGCACGTAGTCCTTTCATGAGGGCTGCATGAGTCTTTTGAGTCGCATACTTACTTCTAAAGATCCTTTCAAAGGTATCCCAATCAAGGATAGATTTTGCAAGCAAACCAAAATACCATGATGCTGCAGCTCCTTTAAGGGTGTGCGGGAAGAGTCTGCAAACTACATCCTCATGCTCCCCAGCCCTTAACCCTTCTATTGCCAAGTAAAAACTTTGCAGGTGGTCATCTACTAGTATCTTCTCACTTGGGTCAAATTTAGGCAGCATCTTTTCAAAGGATTGAGGTAAATCATGTAACGAAGGTGTTAGGTTTAAAGGCGATCTGGCTCTCCAGGCAGGTGGTGGATTCGGTGGGTTGGGTGGTTTATTGGCATTTACGCCTGCCATGAGTCTGGGTGGAGAGTGAGGAGGTGAGAAAACAGGAGTGTGAGCGGGAGAACTGTGAGGAGTATCTGGGCCTTCTTGATTCAAAGGCAGTACAACTTCCTGTAAGGCTGTTTCTACAAGCTCTTCCCAATCCTCAACCAGCACTGAGTCTTCCAATATAGGACGATCCTTCCTTTAATATTCTCTTCTGGGTAATTCAGGGATGATCGGCAATCCTCCAATCTTCTTCACATATGCCTTGGTGTGTCTTCTCAAATTATTAACAACTTCATTGTCAATGGAAAACAAATGTTCTCTACCCCTTTCTTCCGGAATTGGATTACGAATCCCACTGCTTTCTGAACTGTTACCGGTGGAATAGTCTTGGGAAAATGGGTTTCCTCGGCCAGCCATGCACTGGCGGCCCTCCTTCTAGCACCAGAAACTGTTGAGGCCTAGAAATTCGCAGGAAACAACAGCAAGGGATTCTCCCCAGTCGACGTTCCCAACTAGCCCGTGACTATTTGGTGTAGGGAATCCGTCTAGTTTGCGGTTCGGCTTTCGTAGGTCAAAATAACAAAACAAAGGTTTACCGGTTGCGACCCGGTCCACCGTATATATTTTTGTATTTTTTGACTTAAAGTATGATATGCACATGCCTAATTAACAATGCAGGGTGATAAAGGATGCAAGGAGCAGTCACAACGTGATGCGCAGGTTCTTACCTCTCGTCTTATAACTCGCAAGCATCTAAATCATACAAACAGTAATAAAGTAAAACTAACTAAGCTATCTCTAGAGAGGTAGATATTTAATTCATGAGTAATGCACTACTGTCCATATGTTATAGCAAATCGCAGATAGCTGTTCTTATAACCAAACATATAAACATGATTAAAAGTATACATGATAAGATAGCTCATCAATAGTTAAAACTCCCATTACTCATAGTGGAAAGACATCATAACGATACTGAAGAACATTCAGACAAGAACATAGGTTCCAAAAGTTAGAATGCTCTCACAGTTAATGAAACACAGTTGAAAAGGAAATAGTTCCCATTCAACATCTCTCATTTAAACACATTGATACATTCCACATAGCACTTTCTCCAACAGGCGAAATTTGCAATCTCTGGTTTGTAAAACGAAATAGTTCCTCTTACAAGCAATAGTTTACAAGTTTTCTGGGGGAAAAAAAATCCCCTGCAAGTTCTAACTTTCAAATATTTAAGCTAAAACAGTAGACCGCTTGGGCTACTCCCAAACATGTGACCTTTTGGTTCCTCAAACGTTTCATATCCCTATTTTTATCCTTTCTGCACGCACTCATGATCCGCTGAGTAACTGACAGACCTTTCAGGTCTGCGCCTTTGTTGCTTTTGATTTTGCCTTCTACTTTGCTTACGCTCCTTGAAATCCTGTCAGTTTCGGTTCGACCTTCGCCCCGCAGTATTCGGAACAATCTCTTGGATGCTCCTGCAACTAAACAACAACTAACATTCATTGGGACTGTATTTTCAAGAAAGTCAAACCACGTTAAATTATATCAACCACAACAGCTAAGCAGTAAGAAAGGCCATGCGCTGCCTTACTGTTATGAACTTAACAAGTGCCGACACCACTATCTCATCTACCTACAAGTTCGAAAGAAATCAGCAACGACAAGAGACAAAGAACTCATCAGCGGCTTAGAACGCTAACATCAACAGGGTAGACCTATTCACAGCCGCATAAGCGGTCTTAACAGGTGATGGGTACTGTGAAAACACTTAAACACATCGGAGTCGGAAGAGTTAAGTCCTAGGCTGTGGGAGGGAAAACTTCCAATCGGAAATCGAAAGGACATTGACATCGGAAGCCAAAAGCTTTGCCCAGCCGCAATGGCGAAAGAGAAAAAGGCTACAGACGCACGGCTAGAAATTACATCTCGGGTAGCTAGCAGCTTTGGGAGCTACAACGGCGGAAGACAAACATACAACAACCTCCGATCAAACATAATTTGACACCCGATCAATAAAAAATATTAAGTGTTTGGAAAAAACTTTAAAATTCAGCAACGGTCAGAGACCTGTTTCACCTCTGAAACAGCGGCCTTCCAAAGAACAATTGATCTGATTGACTAGCAAAACCAAACTCAAAATCTGCAACTCACAACAATTTTCAAACACAAGCAACTTCTGAAAACAGGACGAGAGTAAATCTTTAAAAATCATTCAAAATTAAAGCATGACCAAAAGAGTTCACGGATTCAAACGATTCGAAGCAACACTAAATCATGAGGAGGGGACCAAAATTTGAAAAAAATTCGGGAGAACAGTTGCAGCTGCAAGAGAACGAAAAAGGAAACTACCTTATGAGCAAGCTTTAGATATAAGATTTAGCTACTTGCAAAAAAAGGAAATTCCTACACCTACTTCTATCTTTATGAAATGATATTCTTTATGAAATTACAAATCTAAGCAGAAAGACTCTTATGAAATAGATCTAACAATATATATTCAATTCTTAGAACTAGATTTGATCATAAGAGGGAGAGACAGGTAACTGGAAGACTGATTTTTTTAAAGAAATGAGAAGAAGAGGAGAGAAGGTTGCCTCCTTTCTTGAATGGAGCAAGCTGAAAGGAGGCCCTTTTGTGGAGCATTGAGGGACGGAGTCTTGAGCTTATTGGATAAGGAATGGTGTCAATCTTGATCCATGCCTTCATCCAATCGGGAACCTGCAACTAGATAACACAAGCCTGCACAACACCTCGTGAGATCTGGATATAGATGTGTAAAGCAACAAAAATGAAAGATCATGCCAAAATAATCTTATTTAAGCATATAACTGAAATTCTTGAGCATACACCATATGGATAAACAAGAGCAAGCAATCTAACTTTCCTAGTTTACACCCTTACTTGATTCAACCAAATCCTTAAAGCCAGAAAATGAAAGCAGCACAGAAATTGGAAAGAAATTGCAGTTACCACATTAATAGCATAACACTAAGAATCAACATAAACACATGCACTACATGGTATAGCCTCCAAAGCTTCTTGATTCACAATAAAAAAATATAACAGTATTACAATTGCAACAGCTCCTCAATCCATCTCTAACTATCTTAGAAGAGGCAGCCTGAGCTTTATTTATACAAAAAATAGGAGATCCAACCTAGGGTGATGCAAATCCCAAGGAGATAGACCAATATAGCTGAAGGAGAGTCCATCAATGCCTGATCTGTGTCTAACTGAGCTAGATCTGAGTCTCACTGAGTGCAACTGTCAATCGGAGAGCTGATCTGACTGATACCTCAACCTGTTGACTGAAGCATAGACCAAAACTCATCCAAATGAGCCCAAACATGTAGAGGAGAGAGGGAGGGCGAAATTCCCCATAAAGGATGTTGAAGTTCAACTCTGGATCTATCCAGATCACCTCCTTCAATCAAGGATTTGTCAGATCCAGTCAATTTGGTTCAGATCTGACTGATTTCAATCAAATCGGCTGAGAATCCACTGATCTATGATTTTGGATTTTCTCCATTATTCATCAATTTATTAATTAAAATAATCAATAATTGATTTTTTAGGGCTTTCTGACCCGAGTGATGGAAAATCACTCAAAACTAGGAAAAAATGGGTCCATGGGTTTACATGGTGCTCTTAGCTTGAAAATGAGCACCTACATGACTGAAACTAATTATTTGGCCCACTTTTATTACAAAACCAATTTTTCAAATTAAACTATTAAAAAATAGCCTAAGTTTTGGAAAAAATAAATTTTAATAAAAAACAATGAAAAAATTTAAAATTTAAAAAAGTTGAAAAACCTAGGGGGACTTAGACATGTTCATATGACTCGACCATGATGCCTAGCATGTTTATACATTGACACATATACTCTAATAACCTCAATAGGCCTAAATGCCAAGCCAACCACCCCAACTTTGGAAGTATAGAGTGAAAAACTCATAAATTATCAGTCGTTTATTCAACAACCAATAATAACCAAGGAAAAAAACACCCTGGGCTGATCGGATTGACAAATAAAGTCTAAGAGACCAAATCTTTTACAGACACTATCATGCTAGAACATTTATTACAATTCCCCCATGGGGTATGAACATGTGATATAGTACAACAAAGCTTCCCAGAAGTAAGACTGAAGGTGTTCTAAAGTCCGAACAAGTTATCCTTATCCGGTTCACCAGGCTCACTTGATAAAAAACCACTAAGTACAACTTAGGTGGTAACATTCTGGCTCCAACTGTGGGACGTGTGCTCGATCTGTTCATAGGGCTAGGAGAGGATACGAGAACACCAGAATCTCTGGTTTATACACCCTGTAAAAACATCTCAACTTGACAAGAAAACCTCAGTAGCACAAGTTTTACATAAAAACCAAATGAACCATTAAGATGATTTATTTAAACAAAATAAATGTAACTAACTAATGAAAAAAAGGTTTTATTATAGCTAAAACAAAAATGTGGAAAGTAAATGCTCTTTTTCAAGAAGCTTATTTTCCTACTCTAAGCATGATATAAACAGGGTTAAGTGTAATCAGAAATCTAATGTAACCACCTAAGCATTTTATTAACATAAAAAAAAAAAATTCCTTGTCTTTCGTTACCAGCCAAAGTAAGGATACTTTATTTAGAAAATGCAAACCTGTGTGACGATTCGAAAGGGGCGGGATGGATGGGAAATCATAGGCATGCATAATGTCATCAAACTTCCTCCCAAACTGGTAATTTCTTGTGCGCAGGTTGCTTCTATCCATGACTGGAAAGGGTTGATATACAAATCAGAGTGATGAGGCAGATTGACTACACCATCATACTGATCATCGAGGCTTATGGGATGATAATTCCCTGTATAAGCCCCAAGTGGCTCCAAATCATGAGGAGACTCTATATGTGAAGATGATAGTTGAGACTGATATTCTACTAACTGCATCACATCTGTCTTTTCACAACACTGCTTCTCCATGTCTTCATTATTGATACCTTTGTGTGGCTCTGCATGATATGACTTTGAATGATCATATAAGAGTTTTGAATGCTCCTCTTCCATTATAGGATTTTCCTAGGTCTCCAGATCCATGCTCTCTCCTTCAGATATGCCATAGATAGAAAAATTAAAAAAACCATCAAAATTTTTTGGTTCATTATTTTCGTCTTTATTCATGTCACAGACTGGATTTTCCATGAATGTCCAAGACTCCTCATCAACATCTTTGTCAGAGATAAGGGATTCTTCGTCACTTGTATCATGCTCCAAGTTATATTTGTCCTCATTTTCATACTCATCTTCTTTAGAGAAAAGGTCACAAGGTAGTAAACCTTCCAGACTGTCATCATTATATGGAGAACACCTAGGAGTCCCATAATGTACATTACAGTTTTCATCATAAGTTTCACTATAAGATTCTCCAATGGTTTCATCCTTAGGCTTGCACTGTTTAGCTGGTGACAAAGGGTAGGCCTGTCCTACCATGTATACATGATCAGGCTCGCTTGAAGTTGTTTCTTGACTACTAAACTCGGGAAGTCCATGTTCCATGACTTGATTTGCAACATAACAAGTGCTTTCTTGGTGGACTTGTTCATAGGGTCTACACCATGGAATTACTTCTTCTACCATGTTAGCTGAGTCTAACTGGTTTGGAATCCTAGGCTCTTGCTGAGGAAATTTATTTTCATACATCTAATTTTGCTTGGGCTGAAAGTTCCTAGGTCCATTATTCTTTTCCATTGTGATCAATCTATTATGAATGTGATTCAAGTGTGCAGAATGATTGGCCATTAGTTGGTTTTGACTAGTAACCAAGTTTTTTATCATGTCTGTCACCTTTTCCATGGGATCTTTAGAAGTTTCCTTTTCTTCTAATTCAACAGCTTTACCCTTGGTCTCTTTGTTGCATGAATTGTTTCCCCTAGTGTGACCTGGAATGTTGGACTTGATTGAAGACTGCATATTCTTTTCTATTTTCTCAGCCAATTCCTGAGCAGTTTTTAGATTGGTCAGCTCTTTGTCTCTTAACTGGTACCTCAAATCACCAGTGAAAGCTTCGATGTAAGATATTAGGATGGAGGCATCCTTTGGCTTGATTTTGTTAGGGAGGTCTGTAACCACACACCTGAACTTAGTGTTAAATTCATCCATGGTTTCATTCTCCATCTTCTTAATGTTATGAAGGGCAGCAAGCAGATGTCTTGGTTCTTTCTTTTCTCCCCATTTCTTCCTAAAACCCTCTAGGAATTCAGTAAGAGTTTTATATGAATCATCATCTAGGTCAAAGTACCATTCTTCAGCATCATCTTCTAAGGATAAAGCAAAGAGCTTCATTTTGACATCATCATGGTCACGGGAAGCATCATTGCAATAACTGACCAGGTGCTTTTCAAACTTTCGAAGGTGAGACTTGGCAGTGATGGCATTATTGCCCTAAAATATGGGGAGCTTCTTGATAGCATCTTTTGGAATCGCATGGGGAGCACCTGCTATCTGAGAAAATTCAAGGGGTTTGAATAATTCCTTCATTTCTTGAGATTGGTGAACATGACTCTCTACAAATATGTGATGGATATCTAAGAGGGATTGGTCTCGTAAATCTTCAAGGTTTCTATGAAAATTCTGCTTATTCAATCTTTCCCTAATAAACCTTTCGGGATCAAGGAGAGGATTGAATAATTGATGGCGGTTTCTTTGGGTAGAAATTCTTGGAGGGATGTTAGACAGTGGAGTTGCCAGATGGATCAAGTTTTAATTTTTATGTTTTTTAAAGACAAGATCAATCAAATTTTTTTTTTATCTTTTTAGTTGTTTAGAAAAAAGTTAAGCTGAGTCGTACCCGAGCATAAAAATATTTATCCCCGACAACAATGCCAAAATGTGTTGCCGCGTTTCACACACCTGGGTCACGTGGCAGAAATATTCAAGCCACTCGGTGTGTCCTTGGGGGCAAGTCTCGAGTCAAGGCTGTCACCTTGTTCTTGATTCCTCCGTTTAGGCTCAACTCCTAACAAAGCCAAGGGGGGTAGACCTTATTAAGTTACTAAGGCAAAATTATTTAGTATGATGATGGTATTAAAGAGTATGTTTTTTAGGAGTTTTGACTTAACAATTGAAACAACAAATACCCAGATAAGATGATCACAAGTAAGCACGAAATGACACACAATCGCATAAAGATTGAAAGAAATAAACAGTTGACCAGTGCCAAAAATGGAGTCGAAAATATTTTAAGAGTTCTTTCAAGTGATAAAATAAATGTTGTGCAATTGTATCTTGGTTAATTTTAAATTAATGTGAAGATGAGTAATTTAACTTAGGCGAGGGGACTCTAGATATACCCAAGGGGTACTTGAAGTATGTCCAAAACTAAACCATCACGGCTACCCGCAAGGAATATGTAGGCTGAATGGAGTCTCTGAGGCTGTTGTTCATAATGCACCTGAAGGTGTAACAAATATCAGCACCCTGAGGTCACTTTTCAGGAGTTCCCGCTTCCTTTGGGTATTTTGCCACCATAATGGTAAGATCGAGGCGTTGGATTTTCGCCTGATGGTTTGTCAATTTGAGAGAGTGAATCCTAATTATTCTAGTCACTCAAGTGCTTTTGATGTAGCTCAACTGATCGGATGAACCGCATCCAAGTACAGAGCATACACACTAGAGTCTTCGTTATTTTTAGTTAATTTTAAGATAGGTGTTCTTGTTACAAAGAAACCCCTCCAGGAACCTCTTTCGATCCAAGTGGATCTCAATCGAGGAATCAAGGAGGGGTTAATTTTATTATAGCTAACGAAACAATTGATGAAAAGGAATCAAATATACACCATGCCGTTTTTCTAATTAGTCCTACCACGCATCTCTTTCCCCTTGTGGGTCAATCGGGAAGTCATGGGGTAAGTAGTATGATTACTTTTGAAATTAAAATATGGAATAATGAAAAATGTTATCAAAGTATACAATCCTGCATAAAAAGACTAAGCTAGAGCAAAAAACGGGAAAAAAGCAAAAAGGGCGAAACGGACGCAGATCCCCCCTAGGGGGATGGGGAGTGGGCTCGAAAAAGCTTACTCAAAATGATTATTTTTATTATTATTAGTTACAATATCAGAAAACTAAATTATGCACTTTGTTCCTTGTTATCTGGGATCCAAAGGCTTACAACAAGCTTGTAACAAGCTAAACTAAAATCACAGCGGTGGGGGAAGCCTCTAGGAAGCTCTGGTTCGCCCAAGAGTCGAAAAATGGGCAGAGTCTCCTTCTCTTTTTGTTAAACCTGCTAAAAAACAGTGAGCAATTAAAATCAAATGTGCCCAAAAACGCTTTAAAAGTGTTTTGGGTCACCACGCTAGTTACCAAAAAAAAACTAAGTAAAAAATTGTTAAAAGGGGCTAATCTAGTTTTGCAAAAAGGAACCAAGGAAAGCAAGATTTCCTTGGGATCTCGGCTTGATGTTTGGGCATCCAATGAGACATGCACTTTTTTTGCAGAATTTAAATCTTTAAAGAATGAAAAAGGAAACTACCTTATGAGTAAGCTTTGGATCTATGATTTATCTACTTGCAAAAAAAGGAAATTCCTACACCTAGATCTATCTTTATGAAATGATATTATTTATGAAATTACAGATCTAAGCAGCAAGACTCTTATGAAATAGATCTAACAATATATATTCAATTCTTAGAACTAGATCTGATCATAAGAGGGAGAGATAGGTAACTGAAAGATTGATTTTTTTATAGAAATGAGAAGAAGAGGAGAGAAGGTCGGCTCGTTGCTTGAATGGAGCAAGCCGAAAGGAGGCCCTTTCATGGAGCATTGAGGGACAGATTCTTGAGCTTATTTGATAAGGAATGGCATCACTCTTGATCCACACCTTCATCCAATCGGGAACCTGCAACTAGATAACACAAGCCTGCACAACACCTCGTGAGATCTGGATATAGATGTATAAAGCAACAAAAATGAAAGATCATGCAAAAATATTCTTATTTAAGCTTATAACTGAAATTCTTGAGCATGCATCATATGGATAAACAAGAGAAAGCAATATAACTTTCCTAGTTTACACCCTTACTTGATTCAACCGAATCCTTGAAGCCAGAAAACGAAAGTAGCACAGAAATTGGAAAGAAATTGCAATTACCACATTAGTAGCATAACACTGAGAATCAAACACATGCACTACACAGTATAGCCTCCAAAGCTTCTTGATTCACAATAAAAAATATAACAATATTACAATGGCAACAAATCCTCAATCCAGCTCTAACTAGCTTGGAAGAGGCAGCCTGAGCTTTATTTATACAAAAAATAGGAGATCTAGCCCAGGGGGTGCAAATCCCAAGGAGATAGACTACTGTAGCTAAATGAGAGTCCATCAATGCCTGATCTATGTCTAACTTAGCTAGATCTGAGTCTCACTGAGTGCAATTGTCAATCAAAGAGTTGATCTGACTGACACCTCAACTTGACGGAAGCATCCACCAAAACTCATCCAGATGAGCCCAAACGTGTGGAGGAGAGAGGGAGGGCAAAATTCCCCATAAAGGATGCTGAAGTTCAACTCTGGATCTATCCATATCACCTCCTTTAGTCAAGGATTTGTCAGATCCAGTCAATCTGGTTCAGATCTGACTGATTTCAATCAAATCGGCTGAGAATCCACTGATCTATGATTTTGGATTTGCTCCATTATTCATCAATTTATTAATTAAAATAATCAATAATTGATTTTTTGGGGCTTTCTGACCTGAGTGATGGAAAATCACTCAAACCTAGGAAAAAGTGGCTCCATGGGTTTACATGGTGCTCTTAGCTTGAAAATGAGCACCTACATGTCTAAAACTGATTATTTGGCCCACTTTTATTACAAAACCAAATTTTCCAAATTAGACTATTAAAAAATAGCCTAAGTTTTGGAAAAAATAAATTTTAATAAAAAACACTGAAAAAAAATTAGAAATTTAAAAAAGTTGAAAAAACCTAGGGGGACTTAGACATGTTCATATGACTCGACCATGATGCCTAGCATGTTTATACATTGACACATAGACTCTAATAACCTCAATAGGCCTAAATGCCAAGCCGGCCACCCCAACGTTGGAGGTATGGAGTGAAAAACTCAGAAATTATCAGTCGTTTATTCAACAACCAATAATAACCAAGGAAAAAAAACACCCTGGGCTGAACGGATTGACAAATAAAGTCTAAGAGACCGAATATTTTACAGACACTATCATGCTATAACATTTATTACAATTCCCTCATGGGGTATGAACATGTGATATAGTACAACAAAGCTTCCCAGAAGTAAGACTGAAGGTCTTCTAAAGTCCGAACAAGTTATCCTTGTCCGGTTCACCAGGCTCACTTGATAAAAAAAACACTAAGTACAACTTAGGTGGTAACAATGTGCAGAAGAGGAACACTTCGGAGTGTTTAAAAAATCTTCTAATGTAAAATTCCCTCTCAAGGTTGGTCCTTTCATTTTTAAGAATAAAAGTGCTTTGTTGGTGATTGAGAAATTATTGGAAGTTATGGACTTTCAAAAAGAGGAAAAAATGAATTATGACCCACACCAGATTATTTCTCAGAGAAGGCAATTGAACAAAAACAAGCCATTTGATCATCAAATTATTAAGGGATTAGACAAAATGGCAAATTTGTCTAATTTTGAAGAAAATGCAGAAGTTATGAAAGAAAAGATGACAGAAGCTAATGAACATAAGAGGGACAAATTGGCTTTAATAGTTCAAATGTCTGTTAATTCTGGTGTTATGAATAAAAGGACTCTTTCTGAAGCAGATGGCATGGACGTAGATGAAGAGATTTCCAATAAAAAGATCAAAATGCATCCTCAGAATGAGCTAACCATTTCAGAAGAAATATTTTCAGAAGACTTAAAGAAAATGGTTTTTTTTCAGAAAAAGTCTATGCAAATGCACCAATATTCTTTTGGAGATGAAGGTAAAACAAAATCTAGTTCTCGTTACAAATCTAGGACAGAGCTGATGTCGAGTTATGCTGATAAAGTAATGCAGTCATTGGAGGAAACTAAAAATCCTCTTCCTCGAGTTAGGAAATTAATCAATAAAAAAACTTCATTGATTTCTACTCGAGATGCAAAGAGAAATACCCTAAAATTTGTTGTGGTAAGTGATAAGAAGGTGTCTGAGATGGAGGTGAAGCTGGATAAAATTAGTGTTCCTAATAAAATACAGCTCCACAAACAAATCGGAGATGTCATTTATTCTGATTTGTTACATGCAACTGTGAAAGTTACTAGATTGCAATCTCTTGTAGATAAAATGGAAATTCAATTAAAACATGAGAAAGTTGAAAATAAAGCCAATTTGATTCAAATAGAGAAGCTACAGGGAGATATCATAAGCTTAGGGACTAAACCAAATAATGTGCAGGTGACGAAGAAGCTTCTGGAAGAGAAAGATAATACCATTCAAGTGTTGAAAAAGAAGCTCAAGGTCCCTAACACTGAACATGTTCAATCTTCAGAATTGTTTGCATTACATGAAGAAAAAGAGAAAGTCTACTAGGAAATGGTGGATTATAAAGGGAAATTATTGAAGATGCAGGAGGAGAAAGACAAGTGGGAAACAAAAAAGCTGAGTTGATAGCTCATATTGCAAGGTTAAATAAAGATCAGAATGATGAAAAAGAGGTTATGGAGGAATTGATGAATCAACCTTTCGTTGATACAGACGAACCCCTTGTTAATGTTGAAAAACCATTAAATGAATTTTTGGCAGATGCTTTACTAGTTCCCATGTCTCAGGTAGGTTTGAAGGAAGTGTAAATTAAAGGGTTAAAGGATGAGAATGAAAAGATCAAGTCAGAATTGGCTAAAAGTATTAAAGAGAATAATAAAGCTTGGAATGAGAAGAACCGATTACAGAAAAAAATTCAATGAATTAAAAGAGAGAAATACAGGAAAAGCTCCTTTACAGGGAGCTAAACATTTGATCTGGGATACTTTGTCTATAGAAATTACTAAATTCAGACATTATTTAAATTTTATCAATGATGAAGGTGCATTGGTAAATTTGGCTGCTCAGAGATTAAAATTAGCAAATGAAACCATGGAAAAGAAATCTCTGAATACTGCTCATAATGCTGTGAATTTTTTGAATTCTCTGACATATCAAAATCTACAGGATATTGGAATCAAAGACAGGGTAGCTATTGTGTTATGGGTGAAGAAGTTTATCAATAAACATCAACTTATGAAAGTTGTGCAGGATAAAGCGAATCAGATGTCTTCTCAAATCAAAGATTTCAGGGCAGCTTTTCAAAATTTATTTGATGATGGTCTCCCTTCTTTTTGGGATGACGAAGGACGATTGTTTTGTCAGGAACAATATCATATCTTATTGGTACAAAATCGCATGGATCATTCTAAATTTGAAGATTTAGTCAAAGGATTAACAGGAAAGGTCATTATTGAAAAGTTGACAGAAGACTTTAAAATATTGGACAGGTTTTTAATTATTAAAAAACGATTACCAGTTGTGTCTTATGAATCTTATGTGGATTTGGAGGTGTCAATAAGAGAAATGACAGAGTACGACACTCCAAACGTAGAACAGTGGAAAATTGTGGAGAAATTTGGGAAAACTAAATACATATTACATTCATAAAGATAGGTGTTGCAGTCTCGGGAAGCTGTTTGTTCGTGGTGCCTTGCAGTTATGGATTTTGCTATAATCAAGCAGTCTGTTATTTCAAACAAAGCATGTAATTATTATTCCTAGTTATTAGGGAAATGTTTACAAGAACTTATGATTAACAGTTAGTTGGTTTTTTACGTTCTTGGAATAAACTATTTTGTATATATTTGAATTTTATTGAGGTATCACAGGTTGGAACCCGTAAGATTGGACTTATGTTTTGTGAGAACCTTTTTGAATAAAAATTACAGAGCCGAATGCTAGTTTATCTTCAAAGATTCATGTATTGTTTATGTTACAGTCTGTGCTTTATTTCCCTGTGAAATGTTTTCTAAGTGTTTACCTTCCATTATGTTTTCTTTCATGTTTGAATGCAGTGTATAATAGTTTCAGAATTCATACATGTTATGCTCTGGCTATTGTTTCAGATATCCACAAATTTTTCTTCTAAAGTTGATATGGAATTCATCCTGTGATGCTCTATATTAATGGATTGTTCATGTTTCTTTCCTATCACCTAAAAATCAATGAATGACTATAGCTGAATAATTATCTTGCCTTTGTTGAGATTCTAAGTAGGTAGCTTTGTATTATCTTCATCTCTTTTGACTCCATAGCCCAATGGTTATATGTTTTGTTTTAACCATATAGGTAACTTAAAACTGTTGATTCATATATCTGGCCTTGTTAAAACTGTATCTGAGAGATCCCTCTCTTGAAAGAAAAGTCAGTTTCTTTCTAAAAGTGGTTTTTTCTGTTACCTTGAGATTTCCTTTCACAACCTTAGGTATATTTTGAGTGATAACATAGCCAATTGGCGAAATTTCGCCCCTAAAAATTACCCTAGACTAGGCACCCCCACACCTTGGTGGTGTTGGGGTCCTTGATACCCTTGATATAATGAGTATATGGTGGATACCTCCTCCTTGTTGATGTTAAGTATTTGTATGTGAAGACCATTGAATCCATCATGCCTTTGATGATGTCCATTGAATCATTTGACCTTAGAACTTATGCATAAGGTAACATGGTCTTTGACACCTTTATGTGTGGAATCTTTGAAGTCTTGAACAAATTGAATAATTTAAGGATGTTATAAAAAGAATTTGAAAATAAAAACATCATAGGGAGATATTCCTCATCAATCCATTTCCGTTGATATGTGGAGCATCTTCTAACTCCTTACGGTTGAAGAGACGTGAATTTTTGAAGTTGATGCACCCCACCTTTTTGGGTCAGCTGACCAACCGAAAGAGAATTTTATTATTTGTAATTTTGAATTGCATGTTGGCCCAGTTTGAGGTACTAAATTTCCTACACAACCTATATAAATAGAATATCAAACATTTCATTTGTTCATCAATCAAGTCTCTCTTTGGTATTTCGCAACTCTTGGAGAAAAGTGTGAAACTTTGTGGAGGAGAAATCTTTAGGCATCTTCACTAAAATTGGCTTAACTTTCTCATACGGAGTCGAAATTACAAAATTATTGGCTCATTGGAAAGCTTGTTATGAGGGCTATGTTGTGACATGATATAGAGTTTATTTTGGTTTTCTATTATTTCTTCATATTTTTATCTTCAAAAAGGCATTGTTCATGCTTTGGGTTTCTCTTGTTATGTCACATGTCTCTCATGGATAGAGTTCATCTTTGATCTTAGTATGTGAGCCTCTAGATTGGTATATATATTTGAATTCATTATGGAGGCTATGATGATGATTTTGCATACATTAATGCTATGATATGATACACTTTATGGTGATAATGTATGTGATAATGATGTAATGTATGTGATAATGATGTACACTCTATGATGTTGATGCACTCCTATGCAATATGATGTACATGCATACCATAGTGTGATGATGCTATCCTATGCACTATGATGTATACTTTATGTTGATGATGCATACATGGTGCACGCAGAGATGATGATGATGTATATTTGATGGTGAGGATGCATACCATATGACGATGATGCATACCGATGACGATGATGCATGACGATGCATGTCTTATGTTCAGTGAAAGCATAGTAGAATTACTTGTTCAGTGATTGTGTATGTTGAGGTGTACAATGATGTACATGAGCAGTGTATGGTAGTGACATGACTTATCAATTTACATTGATGATTTAGTAGTGATCAGAAAGAAAAAGAAAAAGTTCAGGGATTTGTGTTTGATAGGTCTACGGGTTCAGCTATCTTTTCTTATATGGGTGGCAGGACTGGGCAAGGAAAGGAGGTCGTAGCCTCCTTCCGGTTGTAGTCGGAGAACTAGGGATTTGAAGCTTCCTTCAGGTTGTATCCTGTAAATCAAGGGGGTGTAGCTGGAAAAATGACTTCTTTGTAATAAGGGGGTTGTTGCCTCCTTCCAGTTATTTCTGGAAAACTATGTAAAAAGGCTTCTGTGGTTTTACCCTCAAGACTTGGGTTTCCACATCAAAATTATTGTGTACTATATAGATTGTTATTTTCATAAACATTCATGATATGCTGTGATTGGTGATCAATAACCTGCTTTTGATTAAAAAAAATATTGTGCAAATACCGATTCACCCCCCTCTTAGTACTGAAATTCATAGTTATCATGACATTCCATAAAACCCTTCCACCTTGCAGTAACTTGAACTTATGGAAACTATGAATTATTCTTTGAGAAAATATACCATAGTTTTAACTTCCCGGTCTAAAAATATGACCCCTTATGTTCAATATTCTCAATCTCAGCCAGAAATTTCATCTACTCCAACTCCTCACTTGTTCAAAATTCATGATGTGTCTATTCAATCCATGTCTATTATTTCCACTCAGCATATACCCATTTTATCATCAGTCATCCTTTTGATGACCTTTTCCCAAGACATAACAAATTTTGGGGAAGATGCAGTAGCTTCCTTGGGAGAATACTTCGTCGGCAAGAGATAAAAATAAGACATGATAAACAAGAGAGGAAGGGACTATAATTTTTTCATTGGTCCCATTGAGCACAGAATCATTTGGAACCAAGCATGCATGGATGTGAAAAGGGAATATTAAGAAACAACAATTGTGATGGGAGCCTTTGTTGGAGATAACTATCACACCATTTCTAGTTTGAACCAGATGATTGTTCTGGAGAGGGCCAAACTTGCTTTTCTTTAAGTAGATAAAATGTCTTTGCATTATGATTTTGCAAAGCAACTATAGTACATAAAGGGTCAACACCAGAAGGAGTCAGAGGACCTTCAAGTACAACTTGATATGGTATTGGAGTAAAAGAAAACAACAAATGATAATGTCATGGAGAAATAAATTGAAATTAGAGACATGAAAGAAGAATTTCATCTGTTGAAATCATAATCGATTCATTCTTCATCTTTCAAGCTTTCTCTTAATGAATTCAAAGAAGGGGCTATTTCTCTTAAAAGTGAATTTAGGGAAGCTCATAAATCTTTCTTTTCTGGTTTAAATGTTATTCAAGATGACTTGTTGAATGAACATTTAGAGAATAAGAAGATAGCTTAGAAACATTTTGAACAATTTCCTAATTGGCAGTATTACATTAAATATGCCCCTGAATCTATCCCTCAGTTAGATCCAATGAAGCTTAAATGGGTTAATGGTTCTTTAAAGTCTTGGGATATTATGTGTGATGATACTTGAAGTTTTATTGAAAAGGGTCAGAAGATATGTGGACGGTTATGGTCTCAAATAGCTAATATTATGGAGAACTTGGATATGCAGGTCTTTGTTGAGTTGGTTGACACAATTCCATCCCAATTAAAAAAAATCAATGTGATCAACAATGAGATGATTCAACATAATAGATTTTGACCCTTATTAAACTTGATCTCCCAACTTTAAGATCACTTATTTCATTTTTGACCCATCATAATGCATTGTTGGAGAATTTGCTAGATAACCAGTGCAAGATCAAGCATAAATAAGTTCAATCTTATATTTTCAAGGCTCATCTTTAGATGGAGCACATTGTGCATAATGATGTAACTAAAATGATAGATGTTTGTTCCAAGTGGAAGGAATTTGTGGCCAATACTAGCCATAAAAGTTATATTTTCCTAAGTTTTAGGACATCTAATCCCATTTTTATTCCCTGCATGCAGAGCATTATGTTTTCGATTGGTTTTTGGCATTCAAGCCACACTAATTCAAATTTTTTGTGCTATACTTTTATCCATAAATTAATGATTTTCCTAAGTTTCCAACCTCCACCCTCTTATTGTGCAAATACCTTTTCATTTTCCCTGTGCCTGACACCCCTAACAATACCCACACCAATAGCTCTGACAAACCTACACTGTTGGCTCTCACCTGACAAAGATTTGTGTATTCGATATTATTTGTAGTCAAAGTTCATGCATGCATTTACCTACATGCAAAATTCCACCTGGAGTCTAGGATCCTGAGAAGCTAGAGCATGGTTTATAGGTTTCGAGGTATTATAAATCAATAGGAAGGGAGTTTGCTCAGTGCCTCACTTCCTGAGAAGCATCACCGACACTTATTGGTAGTTTTTTCCCCACTGGCTGAGCACGACACCCCGCTAGGTCTCTATATCCGTGGGCTTAAATTCATAAAAGCATCCAAGGGTGGGTCTCCCTCATAACTTAACGCCAAGGGTAGTGATGGAAAGTTTAGGATTGGAGATTACAAGGCCTTATAAAGACCTGTATTCTTTTGGTTCTAGAAAGGTAAGGTGTCTGGGGTTAATTAAAGACATGGTGGTGACTCTTGCTCAGATTCCAGCTAAAAGTATTGGCATGGATGTGGTTGTGGCTAAAATCCCTCCCAAATTTGGTATTCTATTGTCAATATCATGGGCTTCAAAACTAAAAGGAACATTACAGATGGACATGCCATATGCAACCCCTCCTTTGTTTGGAGGTCACAAAAGACTTTATAGAGAAAAGAGGTTAGCATATGTGGTTAGTGGCCAAGATAAACCTGATAACCATCCTATATATGTTGTAGATACCGATTTGGGGTCTTCCATATTTTTCAATGACTCTCATGTTGATCCATAAATACCTATAGTTGTTGAAGTAAAGGAATATAAAGAGTTTTCCAAAAGATGGGAAGCATTAGAGAAAAAACAAAATGAGGAAGGGCTCTAGACAATGTATTTTGATGGTTCAATCAGTAAAGAAGGAGTTGGTGCTTGTGTATGGATAACTTCTCCAAATAGGGAATTTAAAGTGTATTCTTTCAAGTTAACTTTTGAATGTACAAATAATGTGGAAGAGTATGAAGCTTTGATGTTAGGACTGAATGCTTTGAAAAATATGAAAGCTAAAAGAATAGATGGTTTTGGGGATTCTGAGTTAGTTGTGAATCAAGTGACTGACAGTTACCAAACCAAACATCCCAGAATGAGGGTGTACAAAAATGAAGTGTGGGATATGTAGGGAAATTTCTTTAGAGAACATAAAATTAGAGTAATTCCTATAAGAGAAAATCAAGTAGTCAATTCACTGGCCACTACTACTAGAAATTTCATGTTAGGATTATTAATCCTCCCTTGTCCAATTTGGTCATATGTCTAAATCGGGAGTCCATCCAGTCTATTTTTAGTCACTGGCACCACTGGGTCCACTTGGCCTAATTGGGGCACATGTTTCAGTTACTAAAGTGTGGGGAACACTAATTGAGGCCTACTGCCACTAATTGCACTTAATTGCATCAGTTTAGGAGCCTTCTAGACCAATCCCTACAATTTAGGAGCCACTGGGAGTGCCGAAACCAACCAAGGTCAGTCCAGTTCAGTTGATGACTAGTTAAGCTAAGTTAGGAGTTAGTTACATTCAGTTCTAGTCCTCTACATTCAGTTAGCACTAAGTTTACTTGACTGCACTCAGGAGGGGCACATTTCTCACCTACCACAGTCATTTAGCCTTAGTCAACACTGAATGTAACACTTGAGTTGTGTTTTAGAACTCCGATGAACTCTGGTTATGGTTTAAACAATGTCAGTTAACTATTGAGTCCTCCGATAGTGATTTAGACAAGGTTTTAGTTACCTATAGTCAAGTAGAGTCTAATCAATTCGAATTTCCTCATGTGGATTCAAATTGCTTTTGGCTATTAAATCCATTGTACTTCATTGCAATTATTATCTAATTACTCTTTGATTAATGAAAAGCATTCACAGCTGCAAGCCATTTTTGCATTGTTTCATTCTTCAATAATTGAGTAAATTGTGTGATCTATCCTATGAGTTGGGTGTTTGTCCACAGATCTATGTGCTCAATTTAATATGGTATTAGAGCCTCAGCAGACAAGGCACTTCTCCTCCTCAAATCTCCTACTGGATCATTTTTGAGCAAAATTGCTCCTTCCAGCTCTTCACCAGAAGCAGAAGGTTTACCACTTAATACCCCAAGTAAAGGAATTGTTGATCAATATTGATCAACTATGCTGGGTGTGATGAAAACTTGAAATGTGCAGTATTTCGACCTTATGGTGCCCCTTTTGTGTTTTTTGCAAGTACAACTTCGAATGGATTCATCAGTTCCTCTTCTCACCCTGTCCACAAACTATTCAGAATGGAAGAAGAAGATGATTTCATCTATGATGAGACAAGGTCTCTGTCAGGTGTCTATTGGACTAAGTAAAGAGTGTTTTAGTGAGAATGACTAGCTGAATAAATGTGATGGAGATTTTGGAAAAATAGCAATGGGTCTTTCTCCTAGCTTGCGCTACCTCATTAGATCTATTGAAGACCCGAAGGAACTCTGGACAAGATTGGACAAAACCTTTGGAGTGATTGATGAGGATCATATTAGAATTTTGGAGAGAATATCCAGCACCATAAGCACTCTTGATCCAAAATTCTCATCCTCCACTCTCTCTAATGAATTTTTTCAAGATGAAGAAGAAGCAGAAGCTTCTACATAATCAATTCGAATTGAAGACAGTCTCCATGCAGTGACTCCTTCTCCAGATGCTCCGAAAGTTCATGAGATCTCTAATATCTCATATCTTCATATTGATGAAATAGAAGAAGACATTTGAATCTCTGTTATTGAAGAAAAACACTGCTGCACTTCCATGCAAACATTCACCGGTGATTTTCCTTTGAATTCTGTGCCAAATTTACCAATAATTGCTTCTGAAAGTGAAGAGAAATTTGATTTTTCTCCCTCTTATGTTGCTGTTGGTGTGCAAATATGTGATACCTTGGATATTTTGGAAGAAATATCAGATTACCAGAGTGATCCATTCACTCCCCATGATCTATATTTTCCAGCAAATTCCTACAGGATTGCATGCACCAAAATTCAGAATTTTGAAGAAGAAGAAAGTTGTGCATCCACCGTCGCGGTTAACCATTTATTTGAATCTGATATTAACCTTATTGGATCTGATATGATCTTATTTAGATCTAATCTGATATTTATTGGTTTAATATATCAAATTCATAATCTTTCAGTACTGCTTGTAGCTGTTCTCATCAACGGTGTGAAGAAACAAGTACCGCAAGTCTCCTACAAAACTGTTGGTGGGGATTTGATTCCATTTAATAGTTTTGGATCTGTTTTGAACCTATTTAGATCTGATTTAATTTCTGATCTGATATTATTTGGTTCATATTTTAAAATCCAAGAGCTTTCATTCATGCTTGTAGCTGCTCTCACCAATTCCGGTGTGAAAAAACAAGTACCGCACTTTCTCTTCAAAACTGCTGATGGGGATTTGGTATTAGTTTTCTCATATGAGGTTGCTGATATTTTATTATGTGATTCATTAGCTATTTAAGAATCTATATGAGACTATGGAGCTCAAGCATTCACTCTCAACAGTCCCAGTGCTTCTCTACCATTGATCACATGCTCATCTCCTCATAGAACTGGTAAAGAGGAAGATTTTCTGCATCCGCCTGGACACTTGCTCCTAACACTTGGGGCTGTTCTTAACACTCATGGTTTTCTATTCATGGCTGCAACATATCAGTTTCTTGAGTGTTCCTCACATGTTCTGAATCCTCAAGAAGCTTTTCTCACTTATCAGTTGACTTCAATTGCTCTACATGGCTCTAGTCTTCATACGACAATTGTCTATATTTCTGATTTAGTTGAGCATATCATTCTTCTTACAAAGAGGAAGATTCCTCCAGAAATAATGATGGATAGGTTCACATTCCAGGCCCCAGGATACCTGTGCACAGAAGAACCAGATTGATCTTGATTCTACCTGCTTAATTAGAGGGGGGGATTTTTTTCCCATGTGGTTTTTCCCCAGCACCTTGTTTTTGAGCAGTTACTTTACTTTACTTGATGTAATGGGTGACCTATGGTCTTAGTTACCAAGGCCCACAGATTTTCCAAGTTAGCATTTAGGGGGGGTGTTAGGATTATTAATCCTCCCTTGTCCAATTTGGTCATATGTCTAAATTGGGAGTCATGTCTAAATCGGGAGTCCATCCAATCTATTTTTAGTCACTAGCACCACTAGGTCCACTTGGCCTAATTGGGGCACATATTTCAGTTACTAAAGTGTGGGGAACACTAATTGAGGCCTATTGCCACTGATTGCACTTGATTGCATCAGTTTAGGAGCCTCCTAGACCAATCCCTACAATTTAGGAGCCACTGGGAATGCCTAAACCAACCAAGGTCGGTCCAGTTCAGTTGATGACTAGTTAAGCTAAGTTGGGAGTCAGTTACATTTAGTTCTAGTCCTCTACATTCAGTTAGCGCTAGGTTTAATTGACTGCACTCAGGAGGGGCGCATTTCTCACCTACCATAGTCAGTTAGCCTTAGTCAACACTGAATGTAACACTTGAGTTGTGTTTTGGAACTCCGATGAACTCTGGTTATGGTTTAGACAAGGTCAATTAACTATTGAGTCCTCCGATAGTGATTTAGACAAGGTCTTAGTTACCTACAGTCAAGTAGAGTCTAATCAATTCGAATTTCCTCATGTGGATTCGAATTTCTTGTGGCTATTAAAGCCATTGTACTTCATTGTAATTATTATCTAATTACTCTTTGATTAATGAAAATCATTCATAGCTGCAAGCCATTTTTGCACTGTTTCATTCTTCAATAACTGAGTAAATTATGTGATCTATCATGTGAGTTGTGTGTTTGTCCATAGATCTATGTGCTCAATTTAATATTTCAAAGTTCCCATCTATTCAAAGAAAGAATATAAAATAGCAATTGTAAATAGACCTTCCATTCCTAATGATTCCAAGTACTGGCAAGTATTTGAAGATGATTTACAAATAAAAATATTTTTGGAACTGTCAAGAGAGTTTGTAAAGGCGCATATAGACATAGAGAATCAAGATACATAAAGCTTCCAAGAAAATGTACAGTTTATTGAAGAAGATGTTGAACAAAAAAATTTAAAAAATGTGATTGGAGGAAAAGATATAATCCAACTAAAAAGCAATTATATCCCAAGAGCTCTAATTCATCTAGAAAAATTGTTTGATCAAAATGATGTTGCCAAAGATCAAAAGGTTCATCCTACTTGAAATGATATTGAAGATCAAAACATAAGGACTAAAGATTCACCTAGAATTGTGAAGCTATCTACAAATTTTCCTGTAGCAGAGAAGGAAAAATAAATTCATTTGATGAAGAATTATACTGATGTGTTTGCATAGAGCTATGAATATTTAAAAGAATATGACACTTCCATCATACAACACACCATTCCTATCATGCCTGGGGGAAAACCATTCAGACATAAATTGAGAAGAATTAATCCTATGTTGTTACCTCTAAAAGAAGTGAAGAAATTGTTTAATGCAAAGATTATTGTGACTCTAATACTTTTCAAATGGGTGGCTAATTTAGTGCCTATACGAAATAAAAATGGTGAGATCAGACTTTGTGTTGATTTTAGAAATTTAAACAAAGTGTCATTAAAAGACAATTATCCTTTACCCAAGATGGATCATATTTTACAGAAAGTAGTGGGAGCTGAAAGAATTTCTACCATGGATTGATTTCTCGGTACAACCAGATAAAGGTCCTTCCTGAAGACCAAGAGAAACAACCTTTACTACACCTTGGGGTACTTTCATGTATACCAAGATGTCATTTGGGTTAATGAATGCAGGAGCTACTTTTCATAGAGCCATGGGAATAGCTTTTTCTAAGGAGAAGGATAAATTTGTGGTGATTTATATGGATGACATTATAGTATTTTCTAAATCTGACAGGGACCATGTGAAACATTTGGAAAATTTATTTTTAAAGTGTAGGAGGTATGGCATTTCCCTTAACCCCAGGAAGTCCAATTTTGCTATGAAGGAGGTAAAACTGTTGGGTCACATTATTTCTAAAGATGGAATCAGAATTGACCTAGACAGAGTGAATGCCATTTTGAAAGTGGAGGAACCCAGGAGTAAAAAGGAAGTACAATCTTTCATTGGACAGTAAATTGTTTTGAGAAGGTTTATCCCTAGTTTTGCTGAGATTTTGAGAAATGTCACAAATATGCTGAAGAAGGATAATGAGATTAAATGGACTGTGGATGCCATAAAATCTTTTAAATATATTAAGAAATCAATCGTTGAAGCCCCTGTTTTAGTGAATCCTAATTTTTCAAAAGTTTTTTTGGTTTTATCATACGCATATGAACATACCATTATTGGAGTCTTGCTGCAGAAAATTAGTCAAAATGATAAACATCCTATTACTTTCTTTAACAAGGTGCTAAGGGATGGGGAACTGAAGTATGATATTATGGAGAAACAAGCTTATGCTTTGGTGAAATCTTTGAAATATTTTAGGGTACACATTCTTCATTCCCACAATGTAGCATGTGTTCCCAGTAATGTAGTGAAAAATATCCTTACTCAACTTGACCCAGAAGGAAACGTGACTAAGTGGATTGTTGTTCTATTAAAATATGATTTGGAGATCAAGCCCACAAAATTGGTGAAAGGGTAGGGACTTGCTAAGCTTATAACAGTTTCAAATTGTGAATATTTACAATTAAATTTATTGTCCAATCATTCTAATCAAATTAATTTAGGATTGCAGGTGATAGCATATTTTACTTTGTCTCCATGGTACAGTGACATCATCTATGTATTGCAAAACTTACAGGCTCTTCTTGGATTGAGCAAAACCAAAGCTAGGTCAGTTAAATTGAACGCAACAAAATTTTGTGTTACGAATCAATATCTGTATTGGAAAGATCTGGGTGGGATTTTGTTGAATTGCTTGTTGGAGAATGAAGCTCAATAGACAATGAAAGAATTTCATCAAGGTGTTTGTGGATGACATCATTCCTGGAAAGTGACTGCTAACAAGATCTTGAGGGTCGGTTTCTATTGGCCTTCCATGTTCTCTGATGTTTATAAATAAATCACTACTTGTCCTCAATGCCATATTTTTTAGGGAAAAAGAAAATTGATGCCATTACCTATTAATCATATTTCAATTGAGGCACCTTTTCAACAGTGGGGGGTAGATTTCATTGGAGAAATCAACCCAAACTCTTCCGGTCAGCATAGATGGATTTTAATTGCAACTGATTACTTCACCAAATGGATTGAGTCTATACCAACTAGGAGAACCACTGATGTTGTCATCATGGATTTCTTAGAAAATAATATTTTGTCAAGGTTTGGGTGTCCTAAAAGGATTGTAACTAATAATGCACTTTCTTTTAAGTCAAAAAAGATGATCAATTTTTGTCATAAGTATCATATAAACTTGAATCACTCTATTGCATATTATCCTCAGGGGAATGGGCTTGCATAATCTTCCAACAAGAGCTTAATGAAGATCATCAAAATATTGTTGGAGGATAATAAAAGAGCCTGGCACACAAAATTAAAGTATGCTTTGTCTGCAGACAAAATTAGCACTAAAAGAGCAATTGGAATGTCACCTTTTCAGTTGGTCTATGGAGCAGAGGTGATTTTTCCAGCATCTCTGGGTTTTCCTGTTATGAAGTTATTACAGGATCATGAGAACGAACCAAACCATATGCAAAGGAGGATCAATCAAATTGTTGAATTAGATGAAATGAGAGATCATGCTTATGACAAAGTACAGGCACATGAAGAAAATATTAAGAAGACTTTTGACAGGAGGGTGAAGGAAGAACAATTTCAAATTGATGACTTGGTTTTGAAGTGGGATGCACCTAAGGACGAAAAAACATGGCAAGTTTGATCAAATGTGGAAGAGATAATATATTATTGTAGCTTTCAGGGGGGTTAATTCATTTATTTTACAACATCGGGATGGGGTTCAACTAAAAGGAGGCCCTGTCAATGGAAGGTTTCTAAAGCATTATCTGTCCTAAGGTGGAAGGTAATTTGTGTATCATAGTTGTACCTATTTATTTAATTTGAAAGAGTTAGTACAGATGGTGAGCTGAGAGATTTGAAGCCCGGAGATAAGGCCCTAAGACCTTGAGGAGTTTCCATTTCCTTTTATTTTACATATAAGAAAAAAGAAAAATAGTTTGAGTTTATACAGGAACTGGTCTGCGGGTTCTTTTCTACCTCGCAGGGAGGATAGAATCCCCAGTTGGAGCCAGCTGTTAGCACCATTTTTGGTTATCAGTTGGAAAAGGGGGCAATCCTTAGGAGAAATAAGGTAGGAGATGAAAATTTCATAATATGACCAGAGATATGTTGAAGGGGGATATTTTTGAGCTTAAAGGCCATATATTCTAAAAAATCATAGTTTAAGTCTTAATGGTAGGTTTAAACAAAAAACCCACACCTATGTTATCTTATGACATGTTTTGATGGTGTATATCTACAATTGGGAAGATCTACGACCGTAAATAAATCTGCTAGCTAAAGTTGCATGAGGAAAGAGGTTTGGGTCACCAATGGAATGGGTTAAAAGGAAGCAAAGATCAATGGTCATGTGGAAAAGGTAATGTAGATCTACGACCAGGAGTGGTTCCGCTGGGGGAACTAGCGCAGACAAATAAACTTTTCCAATCAGTGGAAAAGCTTACTTGCTGTATCGATCAACGATGAAGATCAAGAGATAAAAATGATCAATGGTCCACAATCATTCCGCTAGGTGAACATGGCCGGGGAAAGTGAAATTGGAAATCAATGAAAAGTGGTATAACCTGCATAAATCAATGGTTGAGATCAAGGCCTGATCAAGATCGATGGTTGTGGATCATTTTGTCAATTGAAGCTACGTTGATAAATAAAATATTGAAATAAGCGGAATAGATTAAAGAGCCTGAAGGATTGAGGATGGAGATTCGATGAGGATAAGATCTACAGTCTAGAATTATTATGCTACTACAAGAAGCAAGGATAAAATCATATGGATCCCCAACATAATTGGTTAAAGAGAGAAATTAATTAAAGGCTGAGATCAATGTTGATCAAGATCTACGACGGAGGATGACTCCTTTGGAGAAAGATGCACATTGTTTGTACAATTGGATCTGAGCGAAATTTTTAAAGGTAAATATTGATCGACGGTTGAGATTCATGAAGGATGAGATCAAGGCTTGGATGCTAATCTACCAATGAAAGGTGTAGGTCAATTATTATTATTTTTTTTAACAAGAACAGGTGAGTGGTATTTGTATTTAAAAAGAAGAAGAAAATTACAGCAACAGATTTATGGATTGCATCCATTGGACTTCAATAACCATAATATCTTGCTCTTCCCTTACAACATGAATCTTATCTCAAAATAACCCACATCTTCGATGACTATATATTTTTATAAATTTCCTGAGAATGAGAATGCAAAAAATTGAACACATCAGAAGAAAGCTAGCAGCTGACCTAAATTCTTTTAATGAAAGTGAACACAACTACTCCTTTATCAAGGTACCCAACATCGTTCTAGATTTTCTCATTGCAAATCATAAAACCATAATCAAGCTGCACTCCTATGTTTTCCATTTGATCTGCAGATTGATTGTTTGACCGGAGGATATGAAGAAAGTTGACAGCATAAAATTCATCAATAAGACTGATGAAAATATGATGCATCTTGTTAGAAGGCCTTTTATATTTTTTGGCCAGCTTTCTTACCTCTCTAATGACCAGTAATGAATCACCAAACACTACTAGATCTCGGATTCCAAGGGTGATAGCAATTTCCAACCCTTTCAATAGTGCTAACCACTCCGCATGATTGTTGGTGCTCCTGCCAAGACCCCAAGAAAAATATTTTTGTTTGTTCCCCCCTGGATCAAATATTACCCTGCCTGCACCTGTCAATCCCAGATTCCCTTTGAAGGCCTCATCAAAGAATAGAGTATGACAATCCAACTTTGTCCACCAATTTCTGGAAATTTTGGGGCTTTTTCGAATCTGCCATTTTAAAGAGGTAGGTTTTTTAGCATCCTTCAGGGAAGGCTTGATAGGGCAAAGAAGATCTTTCATCCAACTTTTTTTGAAGGATTTTACAACTCAAGCTATAAGTGCCACAATCCATTGGAAAGGAGATCTTCTGTCCATAATGCTTTGGTAGCGGAGGAGACTCTGGCAGGAGGATGATTCAGTTTTTCAAATAAACCTTTGTTTCTGGCTATCCATATCTTCCAGCAAACATATTTTGGGAGTGCCATCCATGCTTTTGAGAAGTCTAGTTTTTTAAATAAAGTACCTTGGTAATAGTCTTTCCAGCAGGAAAAGAAATATTTCTTATTAGTAGGAAGAGTAATATTAAAATTAATCTCTTTAAGAGCTAAACACCATACCTCATTAGCGAATGTACACTCCAGAAAGAGATGTTTCTTCGTTTAATCCACACTTTTGCACAAAATGCAACGAGATGGACCTTCTATTCCTCTCTTTTTTAAGTTCTTGGCTGTCAGGATTTTTTGATGGGTTAAGAGCCAACAAATTTTTTTTATTTTAGGCAGCCCAACACTGCTCCATACATTTTTTCGGATGCCTTCTTTTCCTGCTATTATTATGAATTGCATTGTAACCATCCTTCACTATGTATACTCTGGATTTTCCCCAGCTTCTATAATATCACAAATTAATGTGGATCGACAACGATCCTTGGAGGAATGTTTGCAGCAGAGTGTAGTCTCTCCTCAACCGATCTGATATTTCTATATGCCTCCATCCAACCCATCTACCACTGCTTTGCCAACTCGAAATGTCACTGATTGTGGAAAGATTTTGGCAATCCATCCATCTCTTGAGGTCCACAAGGTTGTCACGCTGCTGAGCATTTCCCACGCTATCCTCCCAAATTCTAATTTTTTTTCCATTTCCAGTTGACCATCGTAGATCATCTTGGATGATCAATACTACGTTTTGGCACAATTTCCAAATTGGAGATGCGTTATGGTGAATTGGAATGACATCTATGCATCTAGCTCTGGTTCCTGTTAGGTATTTCTTCCTCAATGCCTCTTTCCACCATGCTCTGTTTCCTAAGATCAAATTCCATATGATTTTGGCTCCCAGCGCTAGGTTCATAGCAGCCAAATCTTTTACTCCCGCTCCTCCACTATCTTTTTGCCTACAAACTGTATCCAGTTGACAAGATCGAGCTCTTGTTTCCATTATGTTTTCCACCCTTCCAGAGAAAGAATTTAAGATCCTTCCCAATCTCATGTACAATCGAATTGGGTGCTAATGATATGGAACAAATAAAAATAAGGAACACTGTCAAAACAACATTTAAGAGGATCAATTTCCCTGTCGGGTTGAGCCAGATAACTCCCAAATATGGATTTGTTTTTAATTTTCTCTACCAAATCTTTCTAGTCTAATGTTTTCTTTTTCCTTTGTGAATCAGGACTCCTTAATATCTGAATGAGTTCCAGTTTGTGCAGCCTTCATATCCTAGCGTCCTGGAAATCCTGGCCATTGTTCTAGCAGGACAATTCCAGCCATAGATTTTGGTTTTGACAGCATTCACTTTCCCATCCGATGCTTTGAGAAATGTGGAGATGGCTTCTCTGAATCTTTCGACAATTATGACAGAGGCTCCACCTAAAAGAATAGTGTCATCTATGTATTGTGCATGATTAGCATTTTTTAATCCTATAGCAATGTTAAGACCTTTGAGTTCTCCATTGTTTTGCATGGCCTGCAACTTCTTGCTTAGAGACTCAACTACAATGAGATATAAAAGTGGGGAGAGTGGGAAGCTTTGGCGGAGTCCTCAAGATGCTTGAAAGAAACCAGTCGGCCTGTTATTTACAAGAGGCGCGATCTAAGGGATGCTTATGAAAGCTTTGATCCATCTGCAAATATTTTTGGAAAATCCCATTTTGAGCATGATCTCAAATAAAAAGAAGTGATTGACCCTATCAAAGGCATTTGCCATGTCCAGCTTGATGGCCATACCTTGCTATTTGTGTTCCAAGCTGGAATGAATGGCCTCTTGGACAATGATTATATTATCCATGATCTGTCTGTGACCTCCTTGAGTTTTCAAGATAATCTTTGCCATGATTTTTTTCATTCTTGTAGCAAGGATTTTGGAGAGAATTTTGTAGGAGGTATTACATAAGGAAATGGGATAGAACCTTTCAATCGAAAGAGGACTTTTTTCTTTTGGAATCAAAGCCAAGAAGGTGGAGTTTGTGGCTCCTCCAATTTTATCTTTTTTCCTGGTCCAATTTAGCATTTTCTTTAAGTCTTCTTTGATGATGTCCTAAGCAGCTTGATAAAAGTTTAACATAAACCCGTCAGGTCCTGGGGACTTGTCTAGATGAAGGGTCCATATTGCTTCTATAATCTCATTTTCTGTGATTGGCTTTTCTAGCTCCTTGTTCTCTTCTTCATAAATGCTGGGTTGAATGTCTGTTAGTAAATCCGCTTGGGAGAGAGGATCCGTCTCACCACTGTCAAAATACAGCTGGTTGAAGTGATGCAAAGCCAACTTCTTGATATTATCTTGCCTAGAGATAATTTGGTTATTGTTGTTTTTCAATTCATTTATGAAGTTGAAGCTCAGTTTGATTTTGGTTTGTTTATGGAAATAGTTTATGTTTTTATCTCCTCCTTTTAACCAAAGTTGTCGAGATTTAATTCTTAGATACTCTTCTTCATTCCTAGCTGCTTTAAAAATTTCACAATTTAGGGCCTTTTCTTGAGCTAAGATTCCAGGAGTGATCTCTTCTACGTCCATTTTAGAATGGAGAGCATCCAAACCTGATTGGAGGATTTTTTTAACAATGGAAGGTTCTAAATAGGAGGTCACTGCCCAGTTTTTCAGGGAAGAGCGAACATCCTTGAGCTTTGATTCTCAAATGAAGCTGGGTGTGACAGAGAAAGAAGATTTCCACGTTGATTGAATAAGAAATAAAGTTTTGGCATTGTTCAACCAAAGGGGATTGAACCTGAAGGGAATAGGCCCTAGGTTTGTAGGAAAGGAGAAGGAAAGGGAGATGGGCTTATGGTCAGAAGTATCTGAAGAAATAATATGTGAAAAAGGAAGAAAATCTTTTTGTAGGAAGGTTGAACTTACCAGAAAATGGTCTAATCTTGCAGCAATGTGTCCAGGTCCAACTCGCTTTCTACTCCAAGTGAATTTCCCATTTTTGGGCATAGGATCCAGTAGATCTAGTGCTACCATCAGATCTTCTAGTTTTTTGCCAAAATGGTCTCTGATGATCGAGCCTCCTCTTTTTTCCAAGCTTGATTTAATTGTATTGAAGTCTCTAGCTATGATAACTTCTTTCCCATGCAGGTCCATCTTCAGAGAAAGTAGGGAGTCCCAAAAATCCATTTTTTCTCTGCAATGGGTAGGCCCATATACATTGCAGATGTAAATAAATTCCAAATTGCTTTTATTTTGCACTTTTACTAATAGCTAGTGCATCTTTTATTTTGTTGATTTGATGTCGAATTTGTCTACGCTGCTAAATGTTGCTATTCCACCTGAAGCGTCTCTAGAACTAATGGCCTTCCCAACACTGTATTTCCAAAAGAGAGATGACCTGCTCATAACATCATCTTCTGGCATCTTAGTCTCTTGGACGAGCAGAATGTCTGGTTTCTTAGTATTTATAATGTTTTTCAAAGCTTCTACCTTGATTGATCCCCCCAGGCCTCTGTAGTTCCAAGAGACTAGTTTTATTATTTCTTGGTTGCATCAGACCCTGCTCAGGGTCTAAAGTCTCTGGCTCCAGAAGCTTTGACCTTCTGAAGCATACCAGTATCTTCTATGTTGAGTTGCCTTCCTAATTCTATTTCTCTTTCTGCCTCTTGCTCTCATTGTTGCTTTTGATATTTTCTTCCTCTTGTGGCTTGGGATGGCCCTAGCCCTATTGATTCCTGAGTTTCTTGAGATGATGATTGACCTTGAGATGCCAGCTTTGGGTTGATCCTACTTTGCTTAACCATTTCTTCCCATCTTCTGCCAGGGGATGGCGATCTTTCATAGGTTTTCCCCATGTTCTCTTCATCTATTGCCACCATTTCTACCCAAGTTCCTCCAGGGGAGGCCATCCTACTAGGAACCTTTTCTGAGACCTCTTCTACCACTACTAGGGAAATACTAACCGAGGATTGAGTCCTTCTTCCTTCTATTCTATCTTCCTTGTTCTGAGCTTCTATATTTGATATTTCCCCTTCTTCGATTTGGAGAACATCAAATTGATTGTTGATGAGGGTTCCTGTGCTTTTTATAAGTTGCTCCTGATTTTTTTCCTGCCCTTTTCCGAGGTTACTAGAAGAGGTGGGTATTGTTTTTTTTCCCTCTTTGCTTGTTTCCATCCTTCTTTCGGATTTTTTTCAGCTTCTTCTTGTGAAGACTTAGGGCAGTTCTTTACGAAGTGTCCGTATTCATGACATTTCCTGCATTTGAATGGAAGTTGTTTGTAATCTATATTCTGATAGAATTCCCATCCATCCATGAACAGATTAACACCTTCCGGTAGTCCTTTCTCTAACTCTACCTCTACACTGATCCTGGCATAGGCGAATATAGGACCTTTTGGTTCGGCTTTATCTATGTATCTTCCTAATGAATTCTCGATCAACTACAAGGCTTCATCATTCCAGCAGTGGAGAGGTAAATGAAGTAACTAGACCCAGACTGACACTACTAAAGGGACATCATTTTCTATATCAAAAGAAAGTGTCCATCATTTGATATATAGACCTCAGAGGCCCATAAAATAAGGGTCGCTTCAGAAAATAAGATCTTTGTCTTCTTTGTTTTCGAACAGAAAGGTGTAAAAACCTTTAAAGCAGAAACATTGCTACAAACCCCTGGTGATGAAGGGCATCCACTTTTTGGAGATCCATATCTCTATGGATTTCAAAGATGGCCAAATCCCTGAGAACTGCCCAATTAGACCTCGCTCGCTTAGAGCTAAAGCTTTCGTTCTTGAAGCTGTCGACATGATTTGAACTCTTGGCATTGCTACATGCTTCACAAAATTAGAAACTGGAGTTAGTCCCGTAGGAAGAATCAGGGTGGATGCAACCAAGGCTTGAAAAGCAAGATCTAGGTTACTTCAAGGTTTGTTCATTTAGAGGATCTGGCGGTTGAGAAGCCATTGAGCCAGCTTGGGGAGCACGAGGAGAGGAAGGTTAATGATCCAAGGACTTCCAAACAGAGGGGTTTCTTGCAAGGATCGACCTGCTCCATCCAACGTCCATGGCCCTAACTAGCCCTACGCAGCTCACAAGATCACCACGATCGACCTCCTGCTATCGGATGCAGCTTCTTTCCATGGAAATTTTTCGAAAAAAAAAATCAATTATTTTCTAGATGGGTAACAATAAATCAAAAAAGGGATCTATGATGGAAAGCAAGAGGATGAATTTGGAAAACATCCTTGTACTTGACATGATCCATTTGCATAAGCAAACTGGAGAGGTCATTTACAGTGATTTTCTTAAGGAAACCTTGAAAGTATCCAGATTACAGTTAACTAAAAGAAAAATTGAGAATCAATTAAGACAAGAGAGAGTAGAAAACAAAGCACACTTGCGACAGATTAAAAGCTTAAAGGAGATTTATTAACTGCAGACACTGAAACCAACAAGGGAGGAGCAACTTAGAAGTTTCTTGCATAGAAAGAGAATACTATATAATTGTTGAAAAAGAAGTTGAAGATCCCTGTCACTCAACTTATTCATGCCTCATAGCTTACAGAGATGGAAAAAGAGAAAGATACATTGAATGACGAGCTGAATAACTGCAAAGCAAAACTTCTGAACTTTGTTGAAGAGAAGAGAGAATGGGAGAAATAAAGGATGCTATTGACATATAATGTAAAAACCCTCAAGAAAAAGCAAGCTAAGTTAGAAAATGAAATAAATGAAAAAGGAAAGGAACCCGAAGTGCACATTATTCCACCTCTTACACAAACTAATGAAGAATCTATTGTGCAGGAAATGTCCCAAGTTAGCCTGAGGGACTTAGAGATTGTTGGGTTGAAGAATCAAAATAAAAATCTAGAAAATGCAGCCCTAAAGAAAGAGGAGGAGAGAAAGGCCATGGAGAATAAGTGTAAAGACCTCCTTGACAAAAATGATAAGTTGATGAAGCAGTTGACTGGGAAACTTTTTGTTCAAGTTTCCAAGCACATGATATGGGACATGATCATAGCCGAAGCAAGAAAACTTAGGCCTTATCTCAATTATATTTTAGATAAAGAGATTGTTACATAGGTAGTTAAACGAAGTTGTATGGCAGTGAAAGAAGTTTTGAATAAGAATCCTATTGACACAGCTAATAACACAGTTAGTTTTCTAAATAGCTTGTCAAAAGATGATTTGAAGACTATAGGGATAAAAGACAGGATCTTAGTCATCACATGGGAAAGGAAGGTTGTGGGTAAGCACCAACATCTTGACATAGTACATGATAAAATTGATATAATGCAACATCAAGTCAAGATGTTTATTGAATTATTTACACCTGTGTTTAAAAAGGGTTTACCTTTATTATGGGAAGAAAGTGGTAAAATGTTTTCTTAAGCAGAATATCATGCATAGTTGGTCAGGTGTAGATTGAACCATAAAAAGTTTGAGGATATGCAACGATCCTTGTCTGGGAAGAAAATAGTGGATAAACTGTTAGAAGATTTTGAGATTTTGCACACTTTTAGAGGCACTTGCACACAACTGCTAGAGATTTCTTATAAAGACCACGTGGAATTAAGAGTGCTGGCAAAGGAAATGGCCATCTTGGAGCTTCCAACTATCAACCAATGGAAGACAATTGAGAAATATGGGAAAGCCAAATACAGGCTGCGTGAATGAAGATTTATTGAAGATTTGTTGAAGACCATTTGGGATTAGTTAGTTAGCAATTTATAGTTTATTTTCATAGCAGTTATTAGTTAGGAAACCAAAATGACAAATGTAAAAAGGTAGTTATTTCCCTATTTTTAGCATAGAGTTAGTTATCATATCATGGAGCACCATTTTGTATTTAAACAAGTTTTTACATTGTAACAAAGGTTGGAACCCGTGAGAGATTTTGTATTGTAACTGAGATTCCAAAGATTAATAAACTTGCAGAGCCGAAGTAGGACTTTCACAGAGATTCTTGTGTTGTCATCTTTACAGTCTTTACTTTCTTTCCTTTTATGTGCATGTGTTTCCAGTTTAAGCTTCCATTATGTTTTCCTTTCATGCTTGAATGAGTTTACAATGGTTCATAATTCATATCCATATGCTCTAACTTGTTAGTTTTAAGCATTCACAAAACCTTTTCATCTAAAGTTAATGGTGGATTCATCCTTGATAGATGCCCACATTAATGGATTGTCTCTAAAATTCCTCTATATCACCAAATAACAAGCATTTTGACTGTGAAAAGTGGTAACTACCCTGCCTCTGTTAAATTTCCTATGCAACAACATTGTAAATGTTATTGTCCTACATGACTCCATGCCCAATGAACACTTGTTTCAACCACCATTAATATTAAATTTTGTTTCTTGTTTTATATATCTGGCTATCAGACAAATATTGAGAGATCCCTCTTGAGAGAGAAAGAAGCCAACTTTCTTTCTAAAGCTTGGTTTTGTGGTTACCTTGGGATTATCCTTTCACAACTGGGGGTACATTCTGAGTGATAACAACTTCCAAATGAAAATCGGAAGGCATTTGAAGTTATGGACAACATTGATCCAATCATGTAGGTTTTGTTCAATAGGACCAGAAACCCAACAATAGTCAATATGCAACAAATTACAAATAATCCACCAAACTTGCAAACAAAAAGTTGTTGAGAGTACAACTTCGGGAGTAAGTTCAGATGAGACTTGTGTTGTAATCAAGTCTAGAATCTATGTTGTAATTATATTCATATATTCTCCATGAGACTTGTTGTGTCAAGTCCAGAACTTATGTTGTATTAAGTACACTAACTTATTGTGTTAAGTTAAAGAGCTTGTGTTGTATCAAGCTAAGACCTTGATCAAGTCCTATTCGAGAGAGATGCTTGTACTAGGATCTTATGGTTAAGATCATGACTTTATGTTAAGGTCTGAGACTTGTTGTGTCAAGTCCGGAACTTATGTGTATTAAGTTCACATGAATTCTGTTGTATTAAGTCTCGATGATATACTATGTGATGTATGGCTAGTCATGGTCAACAGGTGCTAGAAGTCTCCTTTAGGGATTAGCTACCCCTAGAGTGATTTACTTTAACATGTGACTATATGACCCAGGGTAATACATATGATTATAGGTTCGGAAACAATCTTATGAGTATGATATGATATAGAATTTATGAAAACACATATGGACCATGCAGAGATAATTAATATAAGCACATAGGTAGAGAGAGAATTCGAATTGCCGATGTTGCCACCAAGTGAACTCAAATAGATTAGATATTAGTTGAGTATTAGTTATGGTAAAAAAAGTTCAGTTAATTAAGGAATCAACTCCTTAATTTGTGCAAGTTTTTGTTGGAAATAAAAAACTAATGAAGAAGCACTAGTTCTATTCAATTACATTCAGTTCTGTTCAGTTACATTCAATTATGTTTAGTTACGTTTAGTTGCATGCAATTTCGTTCGGTTACATTCAGTTATGTTCAGTTACATTTAGTTATGTTCAGTTACATTCAGTTTCAGTTACATTCAGTTATGTTCAGTTACATTCAGTTATGTTTAGTTACTTTTAGTTGCATGCAGTTTCGTTCAGTTACTGTTCAGTTACATTCAGTTTTGTTCAGTTACATTCAGTTCTGTTTAGTTACATTTAGTTGCATGTAGTTCCATTCAGTTTTGTTCAGTTACACTCAGTTGTATGTAGTTACACTAAGTTCCATTCAGTTACATGTAGTTTAATTCAATTAAGCTCAGTACACTCAATTAGAGTTAGTTAATTAATGGAAGGCACACATCTTCTTGTGGGAGATAATTATGGAGTGCCAACTTAGCACTAGATCAATGTTGGTGCATGATTGAAGATGGATCAGTGTTCTAAGTGTTAACAAATTACTGATGCATGCAACTATTCTATTTTTGTTGTAAAACCTAATTTGACTTGCTATTAAAGTGCTATGCACTTGGCAAGTTAGAAACGGTGTTCCATTCGATCTCCACTCTTTGATGCTCTTGGTGAAAGCAATAAGCTATTGTGTTGTAATACTTCTTTGCTACTTATCAATCATACTCTAAGATTGTTTGGCGGATTTTTCATCCTCTGAATCACTTGTGGGTTTTCCTAAGGTATATCATGTGTTTTATGGTTTGATTTACATCTTTGGATTATTCATGAGATTTATATGTATTGTTATTGTGGATTAAGGTTTTAAAGTTCAATTATCTTCATATTTTGCTCAATCACTAACAAAAAGTGCACCAGAAAATAGATAATCAATAGTTTCAAGATCCCGGTAATATAAACAACATAATTTCAGGCCTTGCTAACCTCGCTTTTTGAGGTTTTTCCAAGTGAGTATTTTGTTCTCCATGCATAACCAAAAGAAGCATTTGAGTTTAATAGGAATGTGCTACTTCCAAATATAACATGTCCACCTGACCGGTCACTCCCAACACCAGAAAATAGATAATCAATAGTTTCAAGATCCCGGTAATATAAACAACATAATTTCAGGCCTTGCTAACCTCGCTTTTTGAGGTTTTTCCAAGTGAGTATTTTGTTCTCCATGCATAACCAAAAGAAGCATTTGAGTTTAATAGGAATGTGCTACTTCCAAATATAACATGTCCACCTGACCGGTCACTCCCACATTGAGATTGTGCCAAAAGAGCATAGGGAAATTTTGCAGTTAACTTTCCTTTCGATTTATGCCAAGATCACACCAAAGAGTCCTCTACATGGCTCAATCTAATACCACCATTAATTAAACAAGATATGTAAGTGTCCCATTCTGATCTCCCAGAGCCATTTAGTCCTAGTTTGGATCCTTGCATCCAATACATTCCATAAAAAGAAAGACCACCGAGAGAGGTGATATGATGAAGGGCATAGAAACCTCTCTCCTTAAGATGATCAATAAGTTCTAGACAGAGCCTATTTAAACCATTACAACCTGTTGACGGGCGTATTTGACTAAGCCCGCAACGGGGGAGAACGACCCAGTCCGGGATCCTTAGAACAGGTTCCAAGCTGTTTTAAGTAGTCGCTCCCGACAGGTTTAAAGGCTCTGTTGGCCTGGGATCCTAAGAGACTAGTTAGTGCTACTGATAGTTAATGTCACTCCTATAATTATAAAA
>LPNX010767551.1:115356-169412 GCA_001517045.1 Pseudotsuga menziesii | reverse complement strand
TTACGCCAAGGGTGTGAAATTGTAATAGCAACACCTGGACGTCTGCTTGACTGTCTTGAAAGAAGATATGCTGTCCTGAATCAGTTTAACTATGTTGTTCTGGGTGAAGCAGATCGCATGATTGACATGGGTTTTGAGCCACAAGTTGTTGGAGTTTTAGATGCTATGCCTTCAAGCAACTTGAAGCTGTAAATGAAGATAGAAAATTGTTTAGTGAGTGGAAGGTGGCATCATTTAGAGAGGAGACAGGTCCATAGGGCATTTCTTTATGCCATCTGCATATGATGCTCTGTAAATTCATAGACCATGCTATGATGAATGGCGCTTTGTCATGACAGCCCAGCTTTATTGATCACTTTCACCAGCATAGCAAGGAAAGTCTCTGTTATCACCTAGATGTACCTGTCTTCAAATCACTTGGGCAGGCTCAAGCACACATTTCTGATTGTGCAGATAAAACATTTTCATCAGTTCGTTGGTGGAGAAGCATTGGTTGGTGCTTACCCTGGTCGAGCAATGAGTTTATTACAGCCAAGCTTGCCTTATAGTCTCCCAAGATAGTTGATTATCCAAGTAAGAAGGTGGGTCTTTTCATAAAACAATCAATCATACTCAAGTCATTGCCAGAAAGTGTGGGGTGTTTGAAACAGTTGGTATATCTGAGCTTAGCAGAGGTGCCTATTAAAAGGCTGCTAGCATCTTTTAAAAATCTCGCAGCCCTCCAAATCCTTGATCTACAAAGCTTTGAAATCACAGAATTGCCGTCTGACCTTCACAGGTTAAGATCATTAAGTTATCTGGACCTTGATGAGTGTAGTGAGCTGAAATGTCTACCCTATGGTATTTCAAGCCTCACATCATTGTAGTGTTTGTACATCAGGGGTTTCAATAGTATGATGTGGGCAGCAGGTACAGTTAGCAAAAGGCAACCTCTATCAACAGTTTGGGCAGTTTAAACGCATCTCAAAGGCATACACCTAGACAACAACGATGTCAAGTATCTGGGCCAGAATTTGATTCACGAAGACATATCGAATGGAACAGAGGAAATCAAAATACCATGCAGAGTGTGCTTTTGAACAAAGAGAAACTAGCAAAAGTATGTAATGGTTGTGACAGTTTTTGACGTTGACGATCCAGAGGCTAATATTTCCACCCATGTAAATTTGAATGGATGCACCTGTGATCAAGATGCTTGAATTGATTGGCAAGGAGAGCCGATGTTTGGTCGTCTACCATATGATCGTTATGGACGTCCCCAGCTTGGGTCCATGTTCAGAAGATGTAGTGGATGCAATACTAGGTGCCCGTGTGGAGCAAATTGTTTGAACCGAGAAGTAGTATCTCGGCATTTAACAAACAGAGATCACGTTAGCAATTGGCGTTTTATTTGACAGCCAACGACTTATAGATTTCCACTGGTCGGCAGCTGAATGGTGAACATGTGGAATTTGCATCCATAGCCAATAAATGTCGCAATATGAGTTCTGTGGCAGCCGATTTTGGAAATCCACGCTCTGAATAATTTTTTATTTTGATTGACAACCGATTTGTTGCAAGCATCGATCACATATCTTGATTAATTTGCTGTGATTTATCAATCATCGAGGGGGTTGTCGCGAGTTTAAAGGCGAACAGCCAAATTTGTGGGCATGCTTTTATTCCAGACTTGTTTATCGACCGCCGTGGATTTTTTGGAGCACCTTGTTTTTATTTTACACATCAAATACCTGTGGCCGTCTTCATATCAATTGACTGGCAGCTGTTCGTGTTCATTGTTAGCATTCTTTATGATAACCACGAATTGGAGCAGCTCTCTACCCACTTGCTGGCTCACGTGTCACTTGTTGGCAACAAAGTTGTCAGGTTGGTAGGATTTTGGGTGATTGACAGCTGCCAAGTGGATACCAATGTTTCAGTTAGCCACAAAGACTAGTGTCACGGTGTAGCGTCTGATGGGATATCCTCACGATTTTCTGGGAATAGACGTGGAGCTTAGATCCTTTTCTCATGCAGCCGATTGGGTTAAATTTCTTTTTAGTTATATGATCCAATTGGGTTACCCACCTTTGGTTGGGAACGAATATTCTAAGTGCTAGTTATTTTTTAAATGGTGGGATCATGTTTTCACTAGGAGAAAAAAGTGGATCTCCAGCCACTTTTTTATTTTATTATTTCTTTCTTGTTTTTTTTTATGCTCTTTGGGGAGCCTTTTATGGCCTATAAAAGAAGCAAGGCTTCTTCATTGTAATGATGGAAAGTTTTTGGGCTGGGAGGATTTTTTCCCCAGAGTTAATAAAGAAATTCATTGTGGAGTTTTTGGACATGTTGGGTTTTTCAGTGGTAATCTTGTGTTTTCATAAGTTGTAGACTAAGCCGGCATAGAAGGCTAACAATCTAGCACGTTGGGCAAGCATTTGCAGCTGCCAAATTGCTTGTCGCCGTTATGTTCTTGGAGGTCTGGGAGTAATGGAAAGTAGTCAGTTATACTACCATTCTCCTGGCCTTTGATTATGGAGCGGACCAGCCTGCTCTCCCTTCTGCAAAACGCAAAGCCTTTCTGAGTCCCCTTCTGACTCCATTCGCCCTTCTGATATTGGCATTGGCCTTTCCCTCGAGGACTGATCCTCCCTTCCCTTCCTACCCATTAGTCCAACTTATTTTCCTTTTTGCTACCCGAGTTTCTCTAAGGCAGCCTCTTCAGATCACCCTGCCCTTAGCTGCACCTTCCTTAGAGATCCAAACTTAGGGAAACCCCCCTAGAGCTGGAGAAGAGCCAGCCTGAAGTGAGGAAAGAGAAGGTGTGGTGACATTGGCCTCTCTCTCGAGAGGTTGTCGCCGGGCCGGCGTGCCCGCGGCTTGGGCTTTCGGCACCCGCGTGCCAGTTTCGGGCGACAACAGATTCCTAAATTAAAGGTAACGCTTGGGAATTATACATTGATAGAGACATTCTATGTGGTAGATGTACCTGACATGAATGTGGTACTAGGAGTTCAGTGGCTGTATTCCATAGGGAAGTATTCCACAAATTACCAGACCATGGAGATGGAGCTTACAGGAGCAGAAGGACAGAAGGTGGTATTGAGAGGGATGAATACCTATCCTCCCACAGCAGTGACATCACACAGGATGGAGGCAGTACTCCAGCAGGGAGATATTGAGTGGGTTGCAGAGTGTATGGTTACCTTCAAGAAACCACCAGATGAGGCCACACAACATCCAGTAGATATAGAGGCCTTACTACAGAAGCACAAGGTAGTATTCGGAGACCTTCCAGCAGGTCGACCTCCAGATAGGGGATTTGAGCACATTATTGAGTTAGAGGAGGGGACCCAAGCAGTTATCACGACTCCTTACAGACATCCCAAGAGGTATAAAGATGAGATCGAGAGTACAATCAAGGAACTACTCAAGTTGGGATACATCAAACCTAGCTCCAGTCCCTTTGCATCTTCAGTAGTGCTAGTGAAGAAGAAGGATGGAACCTTACGCATGTGCATTGATTACAGGGCACTCAATAAGAAGACCATAAAGAACAGGTATCCCATCCCTAGGATTGATGAATTAATGGATGAACTTCAGGGGGCAAAGTACTTTTCCAAAATTGATCTCCGCTTAGGGTACCATCAAATTCGGGTCAGGGAACAGGATGTTCCAAAGACCGCTTTTTGTTGCCACTACGAACATTATGAGTTTCTAGTGATGCCATTTGGGCTCACTAATGCACTAGCTACTTTCCAATCATTCATGAACCATATCTTCAGAACACAGTTGCGTAAATATATTCTGGTATTCTTCGATGACATATTGATATACAGTCGGACTTGGGAAGAACATTTGAGACATCTTGATGAAGTACTTGGTATTCTTCAGGAGCAGTCACTATATGCCAAAATGTCAAAGTGTGAGTTCGACATGCAGGAGATGTTGTACTTAGGACATGTGATAGGGGCCAACGGGGTCCAGGTGCACTTAGAGAAGATTCGGGCAATTTTGGATTGGCCTACACCTAAAAATGTGACAGAACTGAGGGGCTTTTTGGGCCTTTGCACCTACTACAGGAGGTATGTCGGCGGATTCTCACAGATGAACGCACCCCTCACAGATCTTACCAAGAAGAAGGGAGCATTTAGTTGGTCGGAGGCAGCACAACAAACATTCGAGAAAATGAAGGAGGTAATGAGTTCATGCCCAGTATTAGCTTTACCAGACTTTTCTCAATCCTTTGTGTTAGAATGTGATGCTTTAGGAGAGGGAATTGGGGCAGTTTTGATGCAGAACAACCACTCCATTGCATTTGAGAGCAGGAAGCTCAAAGACTATGAGTGCCACTATTCGATATACGACAAAGAGATGTTAGCTACCTTCCATGCGCTAACCAAGTTTAGGCAGTACTTAGTAGGTGCCAGGTTCAAGGTTAAGACAGATCACAATAGCTTGAAATACTTCCTAGAGCAGAAAGAGCTAAATGAGAGACAACAGAAATGGGTAAGTAAAATTCAGGCTTATGACTTCGAGATTGAGTACGTAAAGGGGAAGAGCAATGTAGTGGCTGATGCACTTTCTAGACGACCAGCTACTTTATCCCTTATGAGCATCTCATCAGATTGGAGGTCTCATCTTTTGGTTGAGTACTCCAAAGATAAGTTTGCTTGCGAGCTATTGGATGGATAGATTCAGGATGATAGGTACAGGGTCATTGATGATATCATATACTACAAAACATAATCTTCTTGGTTCCAGAGTCTCCCCTCAAGAAGAAAATCTTACAGGCATCGCACGATTCACCATTAGCAAGGCATCAGGGGTTTCTCAAAACCTACAGACAGATTAGAGAAAGGTTCTCATGGAAGGGCCTCAAGAAAGATGTGATACAACATGCGAGGGAGTGCAGCTTGTGCCAACAAAACAAAATAGAGCACAACCCCAACTTAGCTTGCTGAGCTCCCAATTCGACTCCACAAATCAATTCTCACATAAGTGACTTCTCCCTTCACTTTATCTTTCTTTTATAACTTTCAACTGCGAAAACCCTAACTTTTGACCTAATTAGGTCACTTTATCTTCTAATTTGCAGTTGGCTTGCATGCATGCGCAAACCCTAACTTTTGACCTAATTAGGTCACTTTATCTTCTAATTTGCAGTTGACTTGCATGCATGCGCATGGAGACTTAATCGGGTGCATGCATCATTAAATAATGCCCGGATGTCATGCATGCAGGTGGCCTTTGGCTCTAGTGGCCCTCTTCGATCCAATGGTGATATAATATTGATGCCCTAGATCTTCTATATATGGCATCAGTCTTCGGCTGATTCCTTGATTGTCAATACCCGCTCGAACCTATAGGAATCACATAGGTTAGCAGGTTGGTCCTCAAATGCCTAAGCAGAAGAGGACATTACACACATAGACTCTAATAACTTCAATAGGCCCAAATGCCAAGCTGACCACCCCAACTTTGGAGGTATTGAGTGAAAAACTCAGAAATTATCAGTCGTTTATTCAACAACCAATAATAACCAAGGGAAAAAAACATGCTGGGCTGATCGGATTGACAAATAAAGTCTAAGAGACCGAGTCTTTTACAGACACTATCATGCTAGAACATTTTATTACAACTCACCTATGGGGTATGAACATGCGATATAGTACAACAAGCACTTCCTAGAAGCACTTTCGAAGGTCTTCTGAAGTCCGAACAAATCATCTTTGTCCGGTTCACCAGGCTCACTTGATAAAAAAAACACTTAGTACAACTTAGGTGGTAACACCGGCCAACCCTGTAAACCGGTCAGACTGACCAGTTTTGCCGGTTCCGGTCCGGTTCCGATTACTCTGGTCCAGATGCATCCCCCCAACCCACTTTCCAAAAAATAAAATAAAAATTAAAAAAACCTCTTTTTTGGCATCTGTACGGCCCTGTACACACCAGCCGGTTTCTTGGGAAAACCGGTTTTGGACCGGTTCATGGACCAACCCGGCCGGTTCGGTATCGAACCGGCCCAAAACGGTTAGGTCCTCCGGTTTGGACCGGAAACCCACCGGAACTGGGCTGATCGGCCGGTTTTGCTGGTTCCGGTCTGGTTTTGACAACGTTGCTAAAATCACAGTTGCATATCCCTTTTAAGGATTTAGTTCCACAATACCTATCCAACATGCAGAATATATTAAATTGCCTTTCCTATACGTGTATTTGATGCAGAGGGGTGGCATTTAAAACACCTTTTACCTGCTCCTCTTCTCCTCCTACTAGCACAATACCACTAAACCAGATCTGATATGCACCTCTAGGTGGAAAAGCTCCAATATTTGATATTTCGGCTTCTCAAGGTATGCATTTTTTAACTTTGCAACCTGCAGGTGCATATCAAACTTGGGTTTAATGATTCTATACTAGTGTCCAAATTCATTGCACAATTGAAAATTCAATGCACTATTACATAGGCACATGCACAAAGACCTGATGCATCACCCCCTCCCCCATAGGGCTGTAGAATGGGCCTTGTTTCTCTTGGTGCAATGAAGCATGGTTTATTATGGTTTATTTGCTTTTTTCTTCCTTAAATCCCTCAGATGCAAAGATACAATAAAAGCAGTCTACATGTATTCGAAGAAGACTAACATGATGGCCACTGTCTAACAATTACAGATCTTTCTTGTTGGGATTTGCCTTCCGATCTTTGAAGTGCATAACAGTCAACAACCTTGGAATGCTTGGGATTACTTTGCTACTTTGGTTTGCACAACAGGCATTGTTTTTGCTTACTTTGCAGATACTCAGCTCTATAATTTTGTTTGCAAGAATAAGTTGTTAAAGGATCTTGGTGCCCCAGCTGAACCCATTCTTGAAAAGGGATTATGGGGCATCTCTCGGCATCCAAATTACTTCGGTGAACAGCTCTGGTGGTGGGGATTAGTTATTTTTGCATGCAATGTTGGTAAAGGTTATACTTTTATAGGATCTGCTCTGAATTCATGTTGTCTGGCATATGTGACTGTGCTTGTGGAGACAAAACTTGTTGGTCAGAAATACAGAGCAAAAGAATATGAAGAATATCAGAAGATGACCTCTGTGTGGATACCTTGGTTCAAGCTTGGACAAAACATTCACAAGGATAAGAAGAAACATTGATTTTGTCAAAATTGGGAGGTATCTAGAAAAGAGCTCTCAAAGTGGACTTTGTCCATATATTTTTTATTTGATACTTGCTGTCTAAAGTCTTATCCATCTTCCGTTGGTTATGTCAGTGTACAAGGGTCCATTTTGTCTTCAATTTTGTTGGCATTCAATTTCAAATGATGCAGGAAATACAGAGCAATGTCTAGGACAGGAATTCGATCTATGTGAACCAGAGTTCTAAGTATAAGTTATCTGTAATTTCAAAATGCTTCTTCCCCACACTAGGCACATTGCTTTGTTGTCCTTTTCATTTCTTTGATCTGTTTCTTGCCACTGAAATCAGTCCTATCGTACAATCCTCGCTTCCCATAGAAATCAGTTTCATAAAAACTTAAATTGTTGTTCTTCAAGGAAAGCTATATCTAAAATTGGTGTCTATCTTTCCTCCTAGGAAATCATACGAGTTAATTTTTCCTTTCTCTTGCATATCTACATTTGCATGTACTTCTTTAAAACAATATATGAAGATAGTTATCAACACAGCCTCAAAGATAGCAGACAATGATACCAGTCTCTTATTAGTCATAGCCAGAACTGACTAGTATGTGATAACAATAGGATCCTTAATTCTACTCCCAAGACAGCAGTAGGTTTGATATATCATAGAACTTTTGGTCTATTGGGATCAGGCTGTTTCAATTTCTGCTCCTGGTGAAAACATACCTGCAGTTGTAACCATGTTTTCTTCCGGCGGTCTTGTATTTGTTAACTTGTTGAGACAATTGAGGATGGATCCTTTATTTTCATCTTTTCACATGATCAAGTGTAGTGACTAACAAGTGATGCAGACTTTCTGACTTCATGGAAACTAGTGTTATGTGTAATGCTTGTGATGAGAAAATAGCTTGAAGGTAACCTTCGTAAATTGACCATTATAGGCAAGTCATTAGTTTAATTTTCACATCTACTTCGTGCATAAAGTAAGCGTATAGCGCCTTAAGAAAAAAAATAACCATTCTGAAATAGGTGTTTAGCTTTCACCCTATTGTCAAATAGACTACTTATGATAAGGTTTTACTTATCTTTCAAACGGAAAATCAACTAGGTTGGTACTAGGTTTGATGGATATCTGTTCTGCCATAGTTACCCAAGTCTTGCACCCTGACTCATCTCTTACGCAAGAAAACAACCATTCTGAAATAGGTGTTTGGTTGTTCACCCTATAGTCAAGTAGACTACTAATGATAAGTTTCTACTTATCTTTCAAATGGAGAATGATTTGTGTTGGTGCTAGGTTTGATGGATATCTGTTCTGCCATAGCAACCCAAGTCCTGCACCCCACCTCATCTCTTAAGAAAGGAAATAACCATTTTGAAATAGGTGTTTTGGTGTTAGCCTTATAGTCAAATAGACTACTTATTATATGTTTTTCCTCATCTTTCAAATGGAGAATCAAATAGGTTGGTGCTATGTTTGATGGATATCTGTTCTGTCATAGTTACCCAAGTCTTGCATCCACCTCATCGCTTTTTTCACATGCCATATCGGCATGGCAGACCACAGCCAAAACGGAACCTTGGTGGATGGCTTAACAATCCATCCACCTCATCAGTGAACCAAAACCATGTTGGTAAAGGGGAGGAGTTTATGTAAGGTAGTGAATGAATTTGGGTTTGCTGCTTCTGTTGTTCTTAAAAAAACTGTTTGAATTCTTTTCTTTCATGACCTGTTGAAAGCCAATCCATATTTTATTTCACATGTAATCATCAAAATATATAATTGTCTTCATAGTCACTATATGATAACGGTTTTGTTCATTGAGGTTGCAATTCAACTTCTCAAGTATATAACCAAAGAATCCTAGCCATGCCTTTGATTTCCTTTTGTTTGTCATATTGGCATTTCTCGTCTGAGACCCATTTTCATTCACCTGAAATATATCACAAGAACAATTGCTATAGCATTATTATAAATAGCAAACGCAATTAAGGAACTTGGGGTATTTTATTAGTAATTCAATGCATTATTCGTGTTGACTTCGTGATAGTTGTCAGAGTTCTACTGGTCTCATATATAAACCTCACGGCACATGAAAATATCCACATAAACTTTTGCAAAGAAATATTGCAGGAGAATGAAGTACAACATGATTCAGAGAAAATACACATAAGATAGACAACGATGAGCCATATGACTCATGCAATGTATTAATTGAAAAAGCTGATTATATAATATTAATTCATTATTCAAACTTACAACAAATTAACAGCAATGCATACATGATACTTATCTCTGTACTTAAGGAGTTGTGCACTGATTTTGAGAGGATAGATTTTCCACTTATCCATGTGTTCCTTCGATGCCCTTCCATGCGTGTCGGGTAATGATCTCTGACATAGACCCATCTTAAACCCAAATCTGTTAAGTATTGAGAGAGATCAGAAAAACACAAATGTAAACCTCATGCTGTTTAAAATATTAAAGGCTAAGAAGGATCAAAGCCATTAGATTCAATTCGATACAAAACTTTTGTTTTGTCTAAAGAGTCTAGACTCCACAAAAACTAGTTAGTCAATTCAACAATGACTCAACATAATGAAAAATCCAAAATGTCAAAAACTATATATTTTTAAAGAAACTTGTTTTCCCATTGAATTTAAATCAGACACGATTATAATGCAAAAGCAACATATTGAAACATATCCAAGTATATCATATAGTCCATAATTCACTGCATGAACATGGCTAATTTATGAAGTTCTACATGCACCACAAGCTTTGCCAATTCAAAGCTGGTTTTGAGATGTAGGTCCCTGTGTTGATGTCACAGCATCCTCCCTCACTCTTGTACTAAGTTTTAACATCAGTTAAAAATGCCTATGTGCTTTGTGGGTCCCTTTTGATTGTGGTTGTTGTCTTTGTGATGCCTTTTTAAATGCAAGCTTACTAAAATCACAGTTAAAATCACAGTTGCATATCCCTTTTAAGGATTTAGTTCCACAATACCTATACAACACCTATCCAACATGCAGAATATATTAAATTGCCTTTCCTATACGTGTATTTGATGCAGAGGGGTGGCATTTAAAACACCTTTCCCATTTTAGTAGGTATTTACCTCCTCCTACAAGCACAATCCCACTAAGCCAGGTCTGATATGCACCTCTAGGTGGCAAAGCTCCAATATTTGATATGTCGGCTTCTCAAGGTATGCATTTTTTAACTTTGCAACCAGTGCATATCAAACTTGGGTTTAGTGATTCTGTACTAGTGTCCATATTCATTGCACAATTGAAAATTCAATGCACTATTACATAGGCACACGCACAAAGACTTGATGCATCACCCCCTCCCCTTAGGGCTGTAGAATGGGCCTTGTTTCTCTTGGTGCAATGAAACATGGTTTATTATGGTTTATTTGCTTTTTTCTTCCTTAAATCCCTCAGATGCAAAGATACAATAAAAGCAGTCTACATGTATTAGAAGAAGACTAACATGATGGCCACTGTCTAACAATTATAGATCTTTCTTGTTGGGATTTGCCTTCCCATCTTTGAAGTGCATAACAGTCAACAACCTTTGAATGCTTGGGATTACTTTGCTACTTTGGTTTGCACAACAGGCATTGTTTTTGCTTACTTTGCACATGCTCAGCTCTATAATTTTGTTTGCAAGAATAGGTTGTTAAGGGATCTTGGTGCCCCAGCTGAGCCCATTCTTGAAAAGGGATTATGGGGCATCTCTCGGCATCCAAATTACTTCGGTGAGCAGCTCTGGTGGCAGGGATTAGTTATTTTTGCATGGAATGTTGGTAAAGGTTATACTTTTTTAGGATCTGCTCTGAATTCATGTTGTCTGGTATATGTGACCGTGCTTGTGGAGACAAAACTTGTTGGTCAGAAATACAGAGCAAAAGAATATGAAGAATATCAGAAGATGACCTCTGTGTGGATACCTTGGTTCAAGCTTGGACAAAACATTCACAAGGATAAGAAGAAACATTGATTTTGTCAAAATTGGGAGGTATCTAGAAAAGAGCTCTCAAAGTGGACTTTGTCCATGTATTTTTTATTTGATACTCGCTGTCTAAAGTCTTATCCATCTTCCGTTGGTTATATGTCAGTGTACAAGTGTCCATTTAATATTCAATTTTGTTGGCATTCAATTTCAAATGATGCAGGAAATACAGAGCAATGTCTAGGACAGGAGTTCGATCTATGTGAACCAGAGTTCTAAGAATAAGTTATCTGTACTTTCAAAATGCTTCTAACCCACACTAGGCACATTTCTTTGTTGTCCTTTTCATTTCTTTGATATGTTTCTTGCCACTGAAATCAGTCCTATCGTACAATCCTCGCTTCCCATAGAAATCAGTTTCATAAAAACTTAAATTGCTGTTCTTCAAGGAAAGCTATATCTGGAATTGGTGTCCATCTTTCTTCCTAGGAAATCATACCAGTTAATTTTTCCTTTCTCTTGCATATCTATATGTGCATGTACTTCTTTAAAACAATATATGAAGATAGTTATCAACACAGTCTCAAAGATAGCAGACAATGATACCAGTCTCTTATTGGTCATAGCCAGAACTGATTAGTATGTGATAACAATAGGATCCTTAATTCTATTCCCAAGACAGCAGTAGGTTGATATATCATAGAACTTTTGGTCTCTTGGGATCAGGCTGTTTCAATTTCTGCTCCTGGCGAAAACATACCTGCAGTTGTAACCATGTTTTCTTCCGGCGGGCTTGTATTGGTTAACTTGTTGAGACAATTGAGGATGGATCCTTTATTTTCATCTTTTCACATGATCAATTTTAGTGACTAACAAGTGATGCAGACTTTCTGACTTCATGGAAACTAGTATTATGTGTAATGCTTGTGATGAGAAAATAGCTTGAAGGTAACCTTCGTAAATTGACCGTTATAGGAAAGTCATTAGTTTAATTTTCACATCTACTTCGTGCATAAAGTAAGCTTATAGTGCCTTAAGAAAAAAAATAACCATTCTGAAATAGGTGTTTAGCTTTCACCCTATTGTCAAATAGACTACTTATGATAAGGTTTTACTTATCTTTCAAACGGAAAATCAACTAGGTTGGTACTAGGTTTGATGGATATCTGTTCTGCAATAGTTACCCAAGTCCTGCACCCTGCCTCATCTCTTACCCAAAAAAAACCATAGTAGCATAATTCGGTTGTATTGGCCTTTTGTGTACGGAAATTTCGAACAATTCGAATTCGTCGAATATTCGATATATGTGTAATATGGATACGTGCTAATTTTGAAAATTGATTTTAAAAAACCAAATTTACAAGGGCAAACCCACCAAAAGTGCATCTCTTCCTCACTTTGGTAGGTTACAAATGAGACTTACAACCCTATAAATATGGTTCTTTACATGCAAATACAACTAGCAAGAAACCATAGACTGCCAAAACCATGTGCCCAAAACCACTTACATACGCTAACACAATTTAAACATTAATTAATTAATTAATTCCAAATGTAAGTAGTGGTAAATACTTATTTACTTTGATCTTAAAATAATTAATAACTTGGAGTTTTCTCTCTTACACTAAGAGCATTATATTTTTGTTTTATTCAAGAATAATTTTGGTTATATAAAATATGTTTAAAAAAAAGAATGATTTTTTTTAAGTTTAAAATTGAATGGTTGATATTTAATATTTCATTAAAAATATTGTATATGTTTAACTATCTATAAATGTTATACATATTGTTGTATATTTAATTATATATAAGAGGTCTACTTCCGTATTTTATTCGTATTGGATTTTTTGGTTACGTATTTTTTCCGTATCAAATCGTATTCGTATCCATATTCGTACTCGAATTATGCTACTATGAAAAAAACAACCATTCTGAAATAGGTGTTTGGTTGTTCACCCTATAGTCAAATAGACTAATTATGATAAGTTTCTACTTATCTTTCAAATGGAGAATCATTTATGTTGGTGCTAGGTTTGATGGATATATGTTCTTCCATAGCTACCAAAGTCTTGCACCCCACTTCATCTCTTAACAAAGGAAATAACCATTCTGAAATAGGTGTTTGGGTGTTAGCCTTAGAGTCAAATAGACTACTTATTATAAGTTTTTCCTCATCTTTCAAATGGAGAATCAAATTGGTTGGTGCTAGGTCTGATGGATATCTGTTCTGCCATAGTTACCCAAGTCGTGCACCCACCTCATCGCTTTTTTCACATGCCATATAGGCAGGGCAGACCACAGCCAAAATTGAACCTTGGTGGATGGCTTAACATCCATCCACCTCACCAGTGAACCAAAACCCTGTTGGTAAAGGGGAGGAGTTTATGTAAGGTAGTGAATGAATTTGGGTATGCTGCTTCTGTTCTTAAAAAACTGTTTGAATTCTTTCCTTTCATGACCTGTAGAAAGCCAATCCATATTTTATTTCACAATCCATATTTTATTTCACATGTAATCATTAAAATATATAATTGTCTTCATAGTCACTATATGATAGCGGTTTTGTTCATTGAGGTTGCAATTCAACTTCTCAAGTATATAACCAAAGAATCCTAGCCATGCCTTTGATTTCCTTTTGTTTGTCATATTGGCATTTCTCGTCTGAGACCCATTTTCATTCACCTGAAATATATCACAAGAACAATTGCTATAGCATTATTATAAAATGCAAACTCACTTAAGGAACTCGATGTATTTTATTAGTAATTCAATGCATTATTCGTGTTGACTTGGTGAGGGTTGTCAGAGTTCTACTTGTCTCATAGATAAACCTCATGGCACTTGAAAATCTTCACATAAACTTTTGCAAAGAAAGATTGCAGGAGAATGAAGTGCAACATGATTCAGAGAAAATACACATAAGATAGACAACGATGAGCCATATGACTCATGCAATGTATTTATTCAAAAAGCTGATATAATGTTAATTCATTCTTCAAAGTTCAAACTTACAAAAATTAATAGCAATGCCTACATGATACTTATGTTTGCACTTAAGTAGTTGTATAACTGATTTTGAGAGGATAGATTTTCCACTTATCTCTGTGTTCCTTCAATGCCCTTCCATGCGTCGGGCAATGATCTCTCACATAGACCCATCTTAAGCCCAGATCTATTAAGTATTGAGAGGGATAAGAAAATGACAAATGTAAACCTCATACTGTTTAAAATATTAAAGGCTAAAAAGATCAAAGCCATTGGATTCAATTCGATACAAAACTCTTGTTTTGTCTAGATCTCCACAAAAACTAGCGAGTCAATTCAACAATGACTCGACATAATGAAAAATACAAAAAAACTATAGATTTTTAAAGAAACTTGTTTTCCCATTGAATTTAAATTAGACATGATTATAATGCAAAACACTCAATATAATGCAAAAGCAACATATTGAAACATGTCCAAGTATATCATATAGTCCATAATTGTTAAAACTGAATTTACCCATAGTGAATTTTTTACCACCTAAGTTGTACTTAGTTGGTGTTATCAAGTGAGCCTGGTGAACCAGACAAAGATGATTTGTTCGGACTTCAGAAGACCTTCGAACATGCTTCTGGGAAGTGTTTCTTTTATCTGCCACATGTTCATACCCCCTTGGGGGAGTTGTAATAAAATGTTCTAGCATGGTAGTGTCTGTAAAAGACTCGTTTTCTTAGACTGTATTTGTCAATCTGATTTGCCCAGAGTGTTTTTGTTGCCGCCTTTCACACACCCTGGGGGGCGGAACGTGGCAGAAATCTTCAAGCCACTTGGTGTGTCCTTGGGGGCAAGTCTCGAGTCAAGGCTGTCACCTTGTTCTTGATTCCTCCGTTTAGGCAAACTCCTAACGAAGCCAAGGGCGGTAGACCCTACAAGTCACTAAGGTTGGTTACTTAGATGATGACGAGTAAGTTTTTTAGGAGTTTTGACAAATGAATTCGACACAAGATATTTGCAATATTTGTTATACCACAACAACATAGAAATCAAAACTTGATAAGCAATAATGCGGAAACATATGATACTATCAAAACAGATCAGTGCCAATAATGGAGTCCACAAATGAGATTGCTATTGAAATACAAATGGGTGTTGCAAGTGCTCTTGGTCAAATTTTAAGTTAATGTATGATGAGTGAAGTAAATTAGGTAGGAGGACTCCAGATATACCCAGGGGGTACTTGGAGTATGTCCAAAAGTAACAACCGCTACGACTACCCTCAATGAATGTGTGGGCTGTGTTGCCGCCTTTCACACACCTAGGTTACATGGCAGAAATATTCAAGCCACTCGGTGTGGCCTTGGGGGTAAGTCTCGAGTCAAGGCTGTCACCTTATTCTTGACTCCTCCGTTCAGGCTAACTCCTAACGAAGCCAAGGGGGGTAGACCCTATTAAATTACTAAGGCTAATTACTTAGTGTGATGGTGTTATATTAATTAAGTTGTTTAGGAGTTTTGAAATTAACCAGTGGAAACAAGATGCAAGATTTAAAGTAGATAAGCACAATAATGACACTCAATATATATATAATTGAAAGAATTGATCAAAGTAAATCACCAGTGCCTTAAATGGAGTCAATAGAGAAAATAATGTGCTTGCATGCGCTTGAATGAATGTTTTGCAAATGTCTCTTGGTAAATTTTAAATTAATGTAGAATGTGAATGAATTAAATTAGGCGAAAAGAGGACTCCAGATATACCCGAGGGGTGCTTGAAGTATGTCCAAAAGTGAACTTTCACGGCTATCCGCAAGGTGTTTGTGGGCTGGAACGGAGTCTCGGAGACTATTGTTCATAACGCATCCGTCAAGGTGTGACAGAGATCGGCGCCTCGAGGTCACTTTCTAGTTGTTCCCACTCCTTTGGGTATCTTGCCACCGCTTACAGTTTGTTCGAGCCGTTGGATTTTCGCCTGATGGTTTGTCAATTTGGGAGGTGAGGACTTATTTATCTAGTCACTCAAGTGCTTTTGATGGGAGGTGAGGACTAATTCGTTCTTTAAAATTTTAAATTCTGCAAGAAAAATGCATATCATATTGGTTGCCAAAACAACAAGCCAAGATCCCAAGGAAAGCTTTCTTTCCTTGGTTCCTTTTTGCAAAACTAAATTAGCCATTTTTTACAATTTTTAACTTAGTCTCTTTTCGGTAATTAATGTGGTGACCCAAAACACTTTTAAAGTGTTTAGATTCCAAGGAAAGCTTGCTTAACTAAATTACCCATTTTTTACAATTTTTAACTTAGTCTCTTTTTGGTAACTAGTGTGGTGACCCAAAACACTTTTAAAGTGTTTTTGGACACATTTGATTTTAATTGCTTGCTGTTTTTTAGTAGGTTTAACAAAAAGAGAAGGAGACTTTGCCCGTTTTCCGACTCTTGGGCGAACTGGAGCTTCCCGGAGGCTTCCCCCACCGTTGTGCTTTTTTTTAAGCTTGTTGTAAGCCTTTGGATCACATATAACAAGGACCAAAGTGCAAATTAGTTTGCTGATATTGTAACCCTTAATAATAAAAAAGAATCACTTCAAGTAGGCTCTTTCGAGCCCACTCCCCATCCCCTTTGGGGGGATTCGCTTCTGTTTCGTTTTTTTTTGCATTTTCCCCTGTTTTTTGCTTTAGCTTAGTCTTGTCATGCATGATTGTATACTTTGATCATATTCATCATTATTCCATATTTTGAAATCAAAGTAATACTAATACTTACCCCACGAATCCCCGATTGAACCGAAAGGTGAAAAATGATCGTGGTAGGATTAATTAGAAAACCAGTGGTATGTATTTTTGCTTCTATTTTCATTGTTATTTTTCACAAGCAAGCAATAAAATTAATCCCTCATTGATTTCCCAATTGAGGTCCACTTGGACCAAAATAGATTCCTGGAGGGTCTTTTTCTTAACAAGAACATGCTCTTAAAATTTACTAAAATTGATAAGGCTGTGGTGTGTATGCTTTGCACTTGGCTACGGTTCGTTCGATCAGTCAAGCTGCATCAAAAGCAACGTGAGTGACTAAAATAATTAGGATTCACTTCCCCAATTAACCACCTCAGGCAAAAATCCAACGCCTCGATTAAACCATAAACAGTGGCAAAATACCTAAACGAAGTGGGAACTACTGGACAGTGACCTCGAGGCGCCGATCTTTGTTACATCCTAGCGGGTGTATTATGAACATAGTCTCAGAGACTCCATTCAACCCACACACTCCTTGCGGGTAACCGTAGCGGTTGTTACTTTTGGACACACTCCAAGTACCCCCCGGGTATATCTGGAGTCCCCCCGCCTAATTTAATTCACTCATATTTTCACATTAATTTAAAATGTACCAAGATACAATTGCACAACATTCACTCCAGCACTTGCAAGCACTCTTAATTATTTTCGACTCCATTTAAAAGCACTGGTCAACTGTTTATTTCTTTCAATCTATATGTGATTGGGTGTCATATCGTGCTTATTTGTGATTATCTCATCATGTTATCTGTTGTTTACAATTGTTAAATAAAAACTCCTAAAAAACTTACTCATTTAATACCATCATTATCTAAGTAACCAGCGTTAGTAACTCGTAGGGTCTACCCCCTTGGCTTCATTAGGAGTTTGCCTAAACGGAGGAGTCAAGAACAAGGTGACAACCTTGACTCGAGACTTGCCTCCAATGACACACCAAGTGGCTTGAAGATTTCTTCCACGTTCCCCCCCAGGTGTGTGAAAGGCGACAACAGAATTCAAGTGTTACCTTCATATTGTTTGTAAGCACATTCAGTATTAGGTCGAACTTCTCCTTATTCCAACCAGTTTGTTCAACATCAATGATTTGTGGACACATTCTCAATGGGTTCTATGGCAAGATCCTTTAGTTGCCAGATTTTAATTTCCAAGGCTTCGGTCACATTACAGAGTGTTTTTTTTGGAGATCAGTGAGTTTAGGGGGATAGTACACGATTGTGTTATATTTTTAAAGTAGGTTTCTAGTTCATGTTTCTAGAGTTTGTGTGTAGTGTTTGATAATATATCCATGTTCTTTATTTCCATATGATGTCTCAGTTGAGACCATTTTTCGTGACATGCGATATGTTTCAAGAGACTACTATTTTTAACAGGAGGAGTTAGGGAGCTCAGATGGGAAATAGTCAAACATATTATTGTTTCTTGGTGCAATACAAGTCAGATGAGCTTGTATTTTTAGGATAGGTGAGGTGGTGCTATGTTTAGCTTCTCTATTTATAATTTTATAGTAAATGTTCCTACAAACAGTGTGGTATTCTGGGTTCGATGGGAAAAGTATTATTTTAGTAAACTTATATTTTTAGTTGGAACTGTGCTAGGTGATCATGCATGTGAGTTGTCAGTAGTTTGGTTCTTATTTAGTCATGGTGGTAAACCTCAGTTTTCCTTAGTTCCTATGTTTGTGGAGGTTGCTGCTATTTTAGGCAAGTGGCATGTGGTAAAATATCATGGTAAGATTTGGGGTCTTTTGATGGTTTGGTGTAGTTTAGTTTGTTGGATCCCTGAAAATTAGGAAATTTGATGCATTTTGAATGGGATGTGAAATTCTATTTTCTTTAGATGAGGTATGATGGTGCTGGAACCCCTCTCAAACATCTTAAAACAATTAATGATGATATAAAAATTTAAATACAATTTTTCATTTTCTATAGTTTCCATTTCCTTTATATTTCTCTTTCTACCCTTTAACTTTAAGAATTTTATATCATCATTCAATGTTAACTTGTGTCAAAGTGATGTTATACTTAGAGCTTGGGAAAGTGTGCTCTACTTGGAGAAGGTTCAATTTAACTCTTATCATCTTATTTGTATTTAAGGCTTGGAGAGATTTTTTTAGGGTTTAGGGAGAATTGCTGCAAGGGCATTCCCTGCAAGGACATGGGGCTCCTCAAAAACTTGCGAGTGCACTCCCAAAAAATCCCCCCAAGAGGGAGTGTGCTTTGGGTTGAAGTGGAGGGGAGGTGGGCGAGGGGGGCAAGCACTACAATGCAACATAGTCTCAATCTCACAATACTATTATGTTTAATTGAAAGGGCGTAGAAGAGAAAATACACATTTTTTATGTTTCACAAATCACTGAAATACCAAAATCCCAAACTTGTTAAGTCTATTGAAAATTGGAAAACACACAAATTTCCCCTTTTTATATTTTAGGTTCTATGGGTTTGAGCCCTTTATAAAATACCCTAAAATGGGGGGCCCACTTTTAATTTCTATTGTTAAAAATTGATTTCAAAAGTTAAATACAACCTCAAATGACTCAATAATTTTTTCATGCGTCAAAGGTTTCTTCCTTCAACTTAGTGGTTGATTCAAGAAACCAATAATTTTTTGCTTCACTTAGCAATTATTTCATGGAAGTGGTAGGTCAAATTGGGCTTGGGTTAGACTTTTTAGGTTTGGGCCAAATTGACTCATTTTAGGGTCTAAGTTCCGTCAACTTAGTGATTCTCAAGTTAACTTGATGGTTCTTGTTACTATGAGAAGGATACATGCTAGCTTATTTTTTAACATTACGGTAGTTGACTAAAGAAATAAAGGGTCAACTTATCTCTTTTAATCCTTTTTTTTGGCATTATGGTAGTTGAAAAAAAGTAGATGTTGGATTTCCTTTTATTTTCATTATTTATTAGTGTTAACCACACATAAATGGACATGAATTGAGATGCCTCCCACCTTGAGATGTAAGAACAACTTGCTTCACTCAATTTAGTACATGAACACTAGGCATATGTTGATTCTCTCACAATCTTCAACAATAGATAAATACAAATCTCTTGTTAGCCTCCCTTCTAGGTCAAGGGATAAGGAAAAGTAGAATAAATGAAGCTCTTGCTATCATCCTTGATAAAAGGAACTTGCAAGATACAACCGTACAAGACTTTGTAATGTACTTAATGCCCTTCCTTGGACATAGGGGTGCTAGATCTTAAATTTCCTTTATGGGCATTTCATGTAAATCTCTTTTTAGAAATTGAAATTGTGAGGACAAGCAATCTTCTCTCTATCCTTTTATTACAATGAAACTCATTAAAACCCATAATATACATGCATCTATAGATCTAAATATTCATGGATTAAGATACTATAAAACAATAGGGATTTGAACATTGAAAATTGCATAAAAATGTTTGTAAAGCGAATAATAACAACCCCATGAAATTACAAATACACAGTATTTATCTTGAAAACTATACAATGATGATTGTCGCAACCCAACTATAGCCTTGCATCTAGTAGAACCACCCTCTAGTTGAGAGATGAAGAGTGGCAATGTATCTTTCTCAAGCCCCAAACCCAAAGCAACTACTAGGAAAAACATGCGACTAATCATCTCAAAACCCGTATAAGATAGAACCATGCTGGGATCAATTAAATCACAAGGCAATTACTATTTGGTAAATCCATAAATGTAGACATACCATAATATTTGGTACTCCCATCGGCCCCACTTGGTATAGGGCTAGTTTCATATTTGAGAATCACTGCTCCTTGGAGGTTTGGACCACTAGAGTCTTCCCCTATCATTGCTGCTCCACAAAGATAGAAATAAGTGCCTACCATTTCAATGAACTTTCTTTCTTTTATCCTTTATCATGATCCTCTATGGTAATGGTCAATCCATCAACCCATAAAGCATGGTTGAAATCCGAAGCTTTGCACTACCATGAATGCTACTGTAAGTAGGAGAGCTCTTGCACAACATAAATGGGGTGAAAAATGATGAATGGGAGTAGAACCACTTTTCCCTATTAAAGGTTTATTTATAGGGGCATTGGACATGCCATTTTTGACACATGCCCCCCAACCTCAAATGTTGTGATATATTGTATTATCAAAGCACGAGCCTTCTTTCCATTTATTACATCATAATTAATTTACTTATGTAATAATTTTAATTAATGCACCCTTCATTAATGAGCATCCATTTATTCCAAGTATATTAAAGAAAGCATAACATAGCTTAATACATGTCTACTATATTTATCTAGGGGTTAGAATTAAGAAATTTCATTTCCCCCATTAGAAACAACATTGTCTATATGCAATTTTATTCTTCAAATAGTCGTGGCTAATAACTTTGCATGGCATCCTCCTTTTCCTAGGTTTCCACTTCAGGTCTATGACATGGTATTTTTTAAGGATTCATATAGTGTATTTAAGTATAGTATTCTAGGCGACCCTCAGGAAATGGATTGCAATCCTGAGGGAACAATTTGAGGAGGTGGAAGGAACTGTCGGGGATCTGCGAAGTGGGGCGGACTAACAAAAGGATGGAAGAAGGCAAAGGGGGAGGCGGGAAAGCCTCCCTGTTTTCTGCCTTAGCAGGATTGCAAATCAGGGACATCCTGATATCTCTAGATCAACCCTAGACCCAGACAAGAATACCGATGGATTGGAAGCCAGGGCAGTGCATGCCTAAAGCGACCTTGATTCCGACCATGCAGGTCAGACCATCGAAGATCAGGGAACACATCTAGTATATGCAAGATCACACATTGATCGAAAAGTTTGTGGGAATGCAACCTTCGGAAAAAGCCCTAGTTTGGTGGATCAACTCCTCTTTGAAACCCAAGGGTCATTATGACTTACAGTTGGGCTCCAAGGGTTTTTTCACCGTTTCCTTTATTAATGTGGAAGACAGGAACATAGTTTTGGATGGAGGGTCGTATTTCTTTTACTCGGCATGCTTATTCCTAAGACCCTGGAAGGAAAAGTTCTTCCTAGAGAAGGAATACATGAAAGTAGCACCAGTGTGGATCAAGTTGTGCTCATTGTCAGGTGAATATTGGGACCCATAAATCTTGGAAGATCTTGGGAACTCCCTGGGAAATTCATCAAAATATCATAACAGACCAGGATCCAAAGATACACAACATATGTGAGGATCAGTGTCTACATGGATCTGACCAAAGATCTACCAGAAGCGATCAAAATGTCATGGGAAGATGAGGACTGGGTGCAAACCCTGGATTATGAACAGATCCCATTTCAGCGTCAAAGGTACCATGAATATGGTCACCTGTTTAGGGAATGCCCTATGAACAATCCAAAGACAACATTGGGGAAGGAAGAGGAAAATAATGATCAAGGGTTTACTCGGGTATCCTCATGGAAGTGAGGAGGGCGGAATCAAGACAATTATGAGGTGAATAAGAAGATCTCGATATTCTAATAAATTCGAGATACTGGATTGCCTCTCGGAGGAAACCCTTGACAAGAAACCAAAAGGTAAGAAGGGGGATCAACCCCACCCAGAGACAATGGAGACAACTTCCCAAATGGGGGATGAGGTTATAAAAGAGAAACATCAAGAGGTTGGGGATCGAGACACAGGGGACAAAGCAGAGGATATGGATATAGGAGATCTGGACCTAGAGGGAATCGAGCAAGCCTGTGAAGATGTAGGAAAATGATATGTCCCGTAGGAGCAAGTGATCCTGTTAAAAGAAGCCATCCTCAAAGAAAGTGACACAAAATAGCTGGGGATTAGCACAAGCTCTCACAAGGAGACTAAACGAAAGTTCTAATAGCCAAACAAGAACTAGAAAAGGAAATCGAACAAACAGAGAGTAGCAGAAGCAGGTCGACGTCTGGTAGAGTCAGGAAAGTACCCTACCATTAAGGAAACTCTAGGTTTGTAAGTTGTCCAATGAAGATAATATCATGGAATATACGGGGCTTAAATAACCCACGCAAAACTAAGATCTTGAGTAAGAAGATCAAGAGAACAAATCCGACCATAGTTTTTTTCCAAGAAACTAAGTGTCCTACGACTCACCTCCAGGAAATGGTTACGAAAATTTGGAAGGGAAGTGAAGGGTTAGGGATTGATGCAAGAGGCTATGCAGGAGGCTTGGGAATCTTATGGGACCCCACTAGGGTGAGCTTAGGAGGATTCCAAGGTAACCAATGCTTCATATCAGCAGAATTTAAGGTAATAGGGTTCTCAGTAGGAGTAGTGACAAATGTATATGGACCTCATAGTGCTGGAGAAAAGAGAGATTTCATCAATTCTCTCCGAAAAATCCATGAAGAGATGGGAAGGAAACATTGGGCCTTAGGGGGCGATTTCAATCTCATAACCTCCTTGGAGGAGAAGAAAGGAGGTCGACGCTGGTTTGAGGAAGAATGTGAGACCTTCAAAGACACCATTGAAGAATTAAGACTCATAGACATCACTCCGAGGGAGGGATGGTTCACATGGAACAACAAGAGGACGAGGGACATACACATTGCTTCTCGTCTGGATAGATTTTTGGTTTCAGAACCCATATTTGACTTAGGAAGTGATCTTCATTCAACCAATCTTCCAGGATCGAGATCATATCATTGACCAATAGAACTAATGTGTAATGGGTTGGGTTCTCAATTCAAAAAACCCTTTAGGTTCGAGCAATTTTGGTTAGGAAATCCATATTTCGCTGAAAAGATCAAGACTTGGTGGGATGATTTGAGTGAAGGATCTGACCAGAGTATGTACAAATTTCAACAGAAGCTAAAAGGGATGAAGAAAGGGTGAAAAAATGGAACAAAGAGGAGTTTGGAAATATTTTTGCTGATAAGAACTCCTGGAATATCTCCTGCAGGAAATCCAGGCCATTGGGATGAATAATGGGTACCCCACCAACTTGAAGATGGATGAATTCAGCCCATGCTTCAAAATTGAGGAAAGAGAAAGGCAAGAGGAAATTCTTTGGCGCCAAAAGTCTAGAAATCAATAGTTAAAAGAGGGGGAGAGAAATACAAAATTCTTTCAGCGTTTGGTCATTTAGAACAGAATGCAGAAAAAAATCTTCTCAATTAAGAATTCCAGGGGGGAAAGGATGGAAACCAGGGAGGAAATAGAAATAACCTTGAACCAACATTTCAAGGACATAATGTCTGATCCAAGACAAGACAAAAGGGGGACATTGATCAAATAACGAAGTTCATCCCTTCTCTTGTTTCCCATGAACAAAATGAATTCCTGATGAGACCTATTTCCCTCGTAGAGACAGAGGAAGCAATATTTTAGATGACAAAAGGCAAAGCCCCGAGCCCAGATGGATTCACGATGAACTTCTTTCATCATTTCTGGGACCTCATCAAGCTGGAAGTTTGGAAAATAGTCAAATATTCTAGGGTCTCAAGGAGGATTCTTCCAGCGTTCAATGTTACCTTTCTTATTCTCATTCCAAAGTGTGAAGGAGATGATTCTCCAGACAAATTTAGGTCCATAAGACTTTGCAATGTTATCTACAAAATCATAACGAAGGTGATTGCGAATAGACTCAAACCCCTCCTTCCCTACCTAAACTCCCCTGAGTAGTCGGGGTTTGTTGAGGGTCGTTAGATAACAGATGGCATCATCTTGGTCCATGAGATGCTTCATTCTATAAAAGCAAAGAAAATCCCGGGAATGATTATGAAACTAGACAGCCAAATCCTATGACAAAATAAATTGGCATTTTATGAGAAGTATGCTAACTGCTTTTGGGTTCAAGGCTGAGTGGATGGAATGGATAATGAAATTAGTGTCTTCATCCTTCTCCTCCATTCTGGTGAATGGAGTTCCTTTGGGTCTCATTAAGCCATCGAGGGGGATAAGACAAGGAGACCCCTTATCCCCTTTCCTCTTCATTTTGATGGAATAAGGGTTGGGAAGGTCAATATCAGCTTTGAGGGACAACAACGATCTCAGAGGGCTAAGAGGCAACCCGATGACGGATAAACAAACCCACCAATAGTTTATGAATGATACAATGTTGATGGTTACCCCTCGGTCCAAGAATCCCGGAAGCTCAAAAACTGTGTATCCAACTTCGGTAAAGCCTCGGGCTTTGAAATCAATGGCCAAAAATCCCAATTGTTCTTCTTTAACACCCCTCGAATATCTCGAAGGAATATCTGTCGAATCTTGTTATTCCATGAGAGCTCCCTTCCATCCAAATATCTAGGAACTCCTTTGGTGAATTCAATCGCCAAAAAGGTATCTTGGACGAAATTGTTGGATAGCTTGAAAAAACGGTTGACTAGTTGGACACTGAGGCTTCTAAATTTGGCTAGCAGACTGGTCCTGGTAAAATCATTTATGCAGGCAATGCCGACTTATCTCTTTCCCACCTTGGTGGCCCCAAAGACCATCTTGAAAGAGATAAGGAACCTGCAAAGTGAATTTCAGTGGAATTGAACCAATGAAAGGAGGAAGTGGGATTTGGTTAAATGGGAAACAATATGCACCCTTAAACATCAGGGGGGTTTATGCCTTAGAGATCCTAAACATGCGAATGTGGTAAGTGGTGCTAGGCTGTGGTGGAGATGGGTCACCCATGTTTAAGAACCTTGGGTGAAGATATGGCATATTAAGTATGTAGAGGGATGGGACAAAGGAAATATCATACGTTTCTCAAAAGATATACCCATATCTCACATATGGCGAACTGCATGGGTGGGAAGGAGGTTGTTCCAAGGCCAAAACTTATGGGAAATAAGAAATGATCAAACAACTTGAGTATGGGATGGCTCATGACAAAAATTACCCTCGTTAGAGTGCGGAATGGAATTTCATCGAATCTTGGAAGAAAGCATTAACCAAGGAATTACTAAGGTCAGAGACATATGGAGAAACCAGGTAGATGACCAGGACTTCCGAGTCTGGACAGATAGGGAATGGTGGGAACATCTAGGTCCAGGGGAGGAGGTGGACAGATTGGAAGAAGCTCTCAGTAACATGCGAAATAGAATGCACTTAGGGGAAGACAAGCTTCGTTGGGGATACGACCAAAAAGGTACTTTCACAATGAAGGAAGCTTATGACACATTGACAAGGGTCGGCATCAAACCAATGGATCATAAATGGAAAAAAAACTATGGAAGAAGAAACTGTGATCCAAAATTATGATCTTCAGTTGGCTAGTGATAAGAAAACAAATTTTAATAGGAGAATCTTAAAAAGAGAGGGATGGTCAGACCTTAGTGGCGTTGCCTGTGTGAGCTCGAAGAAGAAACAATCAACCATCTCCTGGACGCTTTCTCGTTTGCATCCACCATTTGGGATCAAGGGGCATCGATATTCAGAAGATTAGACCGGGTTAGGAAAAATCCAGACCAAACACTCACATAATGGACCAGCAACCCTTTTCAGAACCCCATCTTGAACCATGGGAGGTTTTCCCTTATTTTGCGCTATGGGAGATATGGCGAGGGAAAAATTCTAGGACTTTCCAAGGGAAAATATTGTCCTCGAGCAGAGTATGGGACATCATTACAAACATGATGCAAGAAACCATAAGGTTAGAAGCCTGTGATAGTTCAGACTGGGAGGCTACGGGCGTGGAAGCCACCATTCTGAGGGCCTGGGGACTATTAGGACCCTCGCAGTTGGATGAATCTAGACACAATACAACTCGAACAAGGACAAGTGCAGATAGCTAGAAGCCTCCTCCCTGGGGTTTCTTCAAACTCAACTTTGACGGTGCATCGAAGGGAAACCCAGGCCCAACAGGATATGGGTGCGTCATTCGCGATTACAGAGGAAGCATGTTGGGCTTCAAGTATGGGTTTATCAGATGGGAGACTAACAACGCGGTTGAGATAGAAGGGATTTTGCAGGGAATGGAAATGGTATAGGAGAATCAATGGACTCCCATAATTATCGAATGAGACTCCTAGGTGGTGATCCAAATGGCCATGAAACTCCAACACGGAACCCAAAGTGCTAAGGTGGCTCATTCGTGAAGGTTAGAAAGTAGGCTGGAGAAGCTTAAGGAGGTCTTAGATTCAGGGATTGTAGCTTGCTTTAACCATGTCAGAAGATTGGGGAATAAGGTGGCTAACATGTTGGCGAACCTCGGGACAAAAACCCATAGAACAGTTAAAGCAAAGGACTGGGGTGACATGACTGATGCGATGACTAGGGAGAACTGTATCAATATGACGCTCCAGGACATGCGAAGTGGTGATGAAATCGAAAGGGAAGGATATCGGGCAGGCCTAGAACACTAATCGAGCACGTGGATTGACAGGTAGTCGAGAGGTAAGTTCAAGTGACTGGCATGCAGGATTGAACTTCGATATGATTCATGATCAAGTATCCATCTTTTCGAAGGGCTGGCATTCATGCAAGAATGAGTAGAAGAAAGGGAAAATCCGGGCGTCTATGTGGGATATATTTGCTCAGGACTACATACCAAGAGCAGGGAATCATAGTATGTACTGTGGTAATCATGCTCCCGAAAAGGAAAACGCTATTTAGGGAGATGTCGGGTGGTGGAAAAAATCACATAGGTCGTCTGTGCATTGTTTTTGCTGTTACTCAAGACAAAGGGACATGGGGGTGGCGATATCCGGTAAATTCTTAACAAAGGGGCACAGGCGGTCACATGGAAGGCCATAAAGGGAAGGGGAAGCAGGTCATAAGCCAAGAGGAAGAGACCAGGAGTGCCTCAAGGGCCCAGAAGAATGCCATGTGGGAAGTCAGAATGTTCGAACTGGAGCTTCCCAAGGAGATTCAACATAATATAAATAATATAGAGAAGCACAGTGTGGGATGAGTTAGATAGAGACACTCTCCATGAGGAATGTCAGAAGGAAAAGGACTAGATCCTGGATCTTGGCCACAACACAGGCAGACTTAGCTTGTACGAGAGGACAATAGTGCTCTTTTGGGTTATGAAAAATATCATTGGTCACGCGACATGGGAAAGGAAGGAGGCAGGCGAAGCAGAGGGGTAGCTTGCTCAATGGCGGGCGACCATGGCCTCTGATTCGCAACAGATGAATCTCATGGTTGACAATCTTATGAAGGGTCTTGGTTTTTAGGCTCCCCTAGTCCCGCCACCTATGGTGAACTGTTGGCCTTCTGGCGTCTCTTCGACCTAGGTTCAATCCCTTCCCTCTTGTGCACAACAAATCCCAATATATCGTCTCGATAGAGCAAAGCCTAGTTGGCAACACCTGCAACGCGGGTGCAGTATCACCCAAGATATCTTTCTATGGGTAACTTCCAGAACTAGGTTTCCACAGTTGGGTGGGGGATTTCACATCCCTTGGCCTTCTGCCAAGGCGCTCGACCAAAGCCTGTGGATGGATTATTTATGCTTACTATGCATAGTTAGGCTGCAACACACTTCTTCCTTTGTGAATAATACAACATTAACCCCAATGCAACATAGATACATTCAACTTATAAGAGTGCGAATGATATATTCAAACTCATTCATAAGAAAATACATAAGAGTTAATTCACAACAACATATACACATGCAACTTAAACACATTCAACATTCACACATATAACACAGAATCTAACATGAAAACCCTTCCAGGAAAAACCCCAAAGGTGCTCTTTATCTGGCATAAGAAATGTATGGCACATTTGGTCTGGTCACTAAGCTGCAGACTTTGTTCTAGATCTTCCTTGCTTATTTATATAGAGTTCTCTCTCCTCTCATGCTCTCTTATCTTTTGTCGTCGTTCTTCCTCTACTTGACTCTTCTACTGATCTACACACTGTCTCTTCTACGCTTGTGCACACTCAGTGCAAATTCTCAACTCAATGCACTTAGCGAAACTAATGGACAACAATCACCAAAAACTAACAAAGATACAGAGGCTAAAGAACTAAGAGAGCTACCAAGGCTTAGGGAGGCTAACCCGCATATAGCTTGGGTTCCTCCTTTTATAGACTCTTTAGATGTCTCTTTCTCAGCCGACTTTCTACACTTAGCCAATAGGCTGTCTTTCCTATTCTAGCGACACATGACAGTAGGCACTAACTTCTTGAATTACAAAGATACCTTCCTACGTGCGATTTCCTTCGACTCTGGACGACCTTGTACCCATGATCTTTCTGACTTGTCACTTTCTAATCGTTGCACCGCTGCATGCCTTCTGACATGGCTCCACTCTGCCACATTCTTTCTTTGTTGCGTCCTTTCCTTTTATCGTGGTTTTTCTTCTATTGCGACTTCTTCTTATATCGCATCTTCTCTTCTTCAATTGCTTCCTCTTTATCTACCTTTGTCGCACCTCATTTTCCTTCTTTTCCTTCATCTGCTCTTCCTTCCTTCCTTTTGTCGCTGCCTCTGTCGTAACTCCTTTCTCTTCTTTTTCTTTAGCTCTTTTTCATAATTAAACATAATTCTAAGTAAATTCTGCTTACCTTTCTCTAGGCCCAATAGGCCCCCAACACTCACTTGTGGCTCGTCCTGATCCACACAAAGCTTATTCCTCTAGTTGTTCACTTGTGCCAACTTTGGTTTGAAAATCTTGTAAGATTTTCGTTACTCTCTCTACTTTTTGTTGCACTTCTTCCTTTGTCTTCTTCAATTTCTCCACAAGATCAAAACTGACATGTTCTGGCATTACCTTTTTTGCTGGCTCTACTGCTTCTCGCACATTTTGATGTACATGCTGAATGATGCCTGTAACTCTCTCAGCTTCAACCTGTAGCTTCTCAATCTTATCTTTGCATTGTTGCTGTTGCGTTACCATTAAGTGGAATAATGGAAACACGATCTATCACGCGGGTTACGTTTCCAAGTTATCATATGGAAACTGCCAAATGACCCGCCCCTTCTCTCTATGATGTCACTATAATTGTGACCGAAGTGTATTAAAAATACGTCGCTAGATTCTCTTGACCTTTTCGACTTGATGAACTCCAACTGTGCTATCGGAAATGATTGACATCCAACTGTCATATTCAGGATTCTGGTATCTCATGCGACAACGTCGCGCTCCTTGCGACTTGACTTTTATCATTGCTAGAGCACCTTTCTTACAACCATGGCGCAGTCCTTGCGACCGATTTTCTGCCTTCAACATGGTTCCTTTCTTGCGACAGACCAAGTGTCTTCGCTCAAAATTTTGATCTTTGCCAGACTCTAAGTCTGCGAAACTTCACTTCTTGCTGCGATAGACTAGTAGTCTACGACCATAAGTTTTGGCTCATCATTCTTTTTTCTCTCTCTTTTTTTTTTTTCTTCTTTCTCTTCCTTTTTTCTCTTTTCTCTCTCTTTTTTTTCTTTTTTCTTATGCGACCAAGTCGTAGATATTGTAATATGGTTTTAGTCGACTTCCATTGATTAGTCCTCTAACTTCTGTTCCATACAACTTTTGTAGTTTCATTGCTCCTCCATCAATGACCTCTTTGACAATGTATGGACCTAACCAATGAGTTTTTAACTTTCCTGGGTGCTTGAATTTTTTTCTATCATACATAAGGACAAGACCTCCGACTTGAAACTGCTTGTTCTTAATGTGTCAATCATGCCATACCTTTTGTTTTGTTTTGTTTTCAATGTTCTTATGAAACCCCGCGACAAAACGTTCTTCTTCCAACTGTAGTAGTTGAAGTAACCTGTCTTTGAAAGCATCCACATCTGTCATTTCGGTGATCGCAACAATTCTTAGACTCAGTACAATGTAATCCATAATACGACGGAAATATTTTGGTCCCAGTCATCTCTTCGGGCATTGCAAACCTTTGCAATGCATTTTCCAGAATTTTGTTGAATGCTTCGACAACTCCATTTGCTTGAGGATGATATGGCGTTGTCCTTCTATGCTGTATCTGAAATTACTCTGTCAGTTCTTTAATCAATTGATTAACAAAATGCGTACCTAGATCACTGATTAAAATCTTTGGGCATCCGAATCTTGTCACAACATTTTCAAATAGAAACTTTGTAGCAGTCGCAACAGTACAATCTTTTACTGGCATTGCTTCAACCCATCTGGTTAGGTAATCAGTCACAATGATAATATATTGTGCTCTAGTGCACTTCCATGCCAGAATGATTGGTCCTACAAAATCAACGGCCCATTTATCAAATTCCTGCAATGTTATCTGCGGTACCAATGACATTTCATCTCTCCAGAAAGGCTTTCTAGTCCTTTGGCAGGCATCACAACTGCGATAGTAATCCCGAGCGTCTGCATGCATGGCGGGCCACCAAAATCCTGCTTGCGAAATCTTACGCACCGTAGCTTTTCCTGCATAGTGGCCTCCTGCAACAACAACATGTGCTTTATTTAATATCATTGGGCAGTCGTGCTCCAAAACGCAACGCCAAAGTATCTCATCGGGACCCATCTTATACAAGTGTTCAACGATCAATTGGAAATCCGCAACACACACAACCAACTACTTCTTCTGTGCAGTGGTAAATTCAACTGGCGCATAACCCGTACTTAAAAATTGTATGATATCCCTGTATTGATCATCAAACATGGTTATCAAAAACAATTTCGCATCGGGAATATTATCTTCCAAACTTGTAGGTTCGTCTCCACTTTCGATTCTCGAAAGATGGCCTAGCCCCAAATTCAATCGATCAAATTTAACAATTATCTCAAAATCAAATTCTTGGAAGAGGAGAAGCCACCTACAGATATTGCCCCTAACACTAGCTTATTGAACAGGTATTTTGATGCAGAATGGTTAGTGTACATCTTGAAATGTCCTCCCAGTAAATTGTGTCTGAATTTCTGCAACACATATGCCATCTCTAGCACTTCTCTTCCTGTCGTGCTATAATTCTTCTTTGCAGTTGATAATTTTCTACTAGCGAAGGCAATCGGATGATCAATCAATCCTTCACCAAGATGCATCAGTATCATGCCGAGCACGATGCATCAACATGAATGTGAAACTCTTTTTCTAGTCCAGAAACACAATTATTGGCGTAGTAGCCACCTTTTTCTTCGGCCTGTCCAAAATTTCTTGGCAGTTCTTTGCCCACTGAAACTTAGTAACTTTTTTCAATAGTTTTTCCATCAGAGCAGTCACCTCCACATATCTTTTGATAAACTTCTTGTAGTATCTAGTGTGTCCTAGTGTTTCTTTTAACTATTTAACTATAGTAGGTGGTGGTAGGTTGAGGATGATCACAATTTTGGCTGGGTCAACCAAAATTCCGTCGTGACAGACCACATGGCCCAACAGAGCTCCAAAAGGTGTGCAAAACATACATTTCTTCAAATTCAGGGAAATTTGATATTAGCGACAATGTTTCAGCATCATTCTCAAGATGTCTATATGATCTTCGGCGAGCTCAAATACTGTCCAATCATCAAAGTAAACTTCAAGAAATTTGTGTATAAAATATTTAAAGGCAGCTACTAGGATTCTAGAAAATATCACTGACGCATTCTTTAGTCCAAAGGGAGTTACCGTATACTAGAAGCATCCCCACTCTGTCGCAAAGGTAGTCTTGTGTCGGTCCTCCTTTGCAATATTGATTTGATGGTAACCATAAAATCCATCGGTGAAAGAGTACATTTCTTTCCCTTTGACATTCTCCAGTGCCTCATCTGTAAATTGAGTTGGAAATAGGTCATGTAAACAAGAATCATTCAACTTTCTCAAGTCGACACAAATTCTTACTTCACCTGAGGTCTTCTTGACTTGTACTACAATTGGGCTAATCCACTATGATTCCTTGACAGGTTCTATAATACCCGCCTCTAGCATTCAATCCAATTTAGCCTTAACATTTTCTTTGTATCGTGGATTCAATCTGTATGGTCATTGCTTCACTGGTTTTGCGTCGGACCTCAAAGGTATCTTCATTTCGATGAGGTTGCCAACTATTCCTTTCATTTCTGAAAATTTGGTAGGGAATAGATCCTGGAATTCATGCAACAAATCAATGATCTTCCCCACAATCTCATCATCCCAATAATCTACAATATTGGTGAACTTCGGGTTTTCAGGAGAGCCAATATTTACTTTCTTAATTTTAAATGGACTTAGGAATTGGTTGTTGGAAATGACAAATCCTTCCACTGCGCAGATACCTTTTGACTCAGGTATGTTTATGTCGAGTGGGTCATCATCATCCAGTTCTCCTGTGACATTGTAACTTTCCATCCAATGGCGGATTTTCGTACTGCACTGATGGAAATTTGTGGTTGTGACAGGGATTTCCTCAAATATCTTCTCTTTCATTATCTGCAGTGCAACATCAATTGTTGGATGATCACTTGCAAACTCAAATGTGTGTGTGAAGCTTGTACCTAACTCTTCCCACTCGAGATTTCCTCGCCGCAACTCCACTGATGTGTACCAATTCTTTGGTACCATATCTAATGTATGTATAAAGCGATGAGCCCATTCTTGTCGCGGATACTCTTGTCATGTTGTGCTATAATGCTCGATATGTTCTCTATGATTTGTCAATCATGTGTACTTGCGATCATTATAACTGATCTCTTCTCCAAATCTAATCTCCAACAATATTCTGCATTGCAGGCATTTAGAGAGATTGTTTATGTGTACCCCACCATCTAGTGGGCGTAACTTTCAACACAAAGTCCAAGGAGGACAATCGCGGCGATTCTGTGACTTTTGCTTCAAATTCCACCAAAAAAGATGCAAGGTTAGGTAAACCTTTGTATGTAAGTATCTCGCTTGCCTCGACTCCTACTCGTCACACAGATCTTGTAATTCTTGCGCATCTTCGCATGGAAACTTCATGTAGTCGGTTTTGCCAATTTTCTAATACTTCACCGAAATTAGATGTACATGAGCTAACACTCCACCAACTCAACTTTCCATCCGCTGTTGGATTTATTTAGTCGTCTCTTGAAGGCATGCTATTATATAGCTAGTCCAGGTAATTACCTTGGCCTTCATTGTTCACCATCTCGACATATCTCTGCCCTTCGAGCGGATCAATTGGTGCGACCACCCTTGTCTCTAAATCTTCAAATGAAAATATTCTTTTCTTAAAATTAATTATGCTCCAATTTATATCACCCAATCAATCCCAAAAGATATGGGTTTGTATCATCGACAATGTCGATCAATTCAAAGTCTGCGTATGTCCTCAAGACTTCTACTTCGACATCTACTTGATTCAGTCGACCAATGGGTAGGACCTTTGACTGATTCACTAGCCTTAGCTTAATGGGAGACCAATCTAGGCGTGGTTTATTCATGCTTTCCCATGCCTGTCTTGTCAGGATATTGACATCAGAGCCCAATTCTAATATGATATAAATAATCTCCTATTTGTGCAGTCATTCACAATTTTGTTGGAGCATCAATACAATCGCATAGTATAAACGCCACACCTCTGGGAATATAAAAAGGTGGACTAACCACCACTTCTGATGATGTGTAACGACAAACCTTACATGGTATTAGAGCTGAGGTCTCAAGTTAAATTCCCCCGAGCTACGCCAGAGGGGGGGTGTTGGAGTATCGGTACAACTGTCGTACCTCTAGAAATATAAAAATGTGGACTAACCGCCACTCCTAATGATAGGGCCTTGTGCTTGGTTTCAAATGCTCATTAACACCTGTAGGTTTTGGTGTAACGACAAACCTTACAAATTCACGACCAATTTTTAATATTTTCTCGACATGGTTAACTCTTTTTTCGGGTCGCGGGTCTTCTAGAGTTTCTTCTATGAGCGCTGTCAATTCTGTGACAACATCTCTATCATGGATTAGTGTTAAACAACTTTTGAGATTTTTTTTGAGCTTACTAACCTTTTTCATTGGCTGCTTCCTGAGTAATTGCTCGAATCTTTTGGGCATCGCCTTTACTTGTCTAGATGACAATGCTTGATTGGTATCAACAAATTCTATTTGCACATCCAAGAATACTTCTTTCTCCTTTTAGATGTGTTGCCGCCTAATTCACACTTTAAGACACAGGAAAGTCACAACCTGCTATGTGTGTCCTTGGGGGCAAGCGAGAGCTGGGGACCACTGTCACCACAGTCCACAACTCCTCCATTTAAGCAAGATCCCAACAGAGCCAAGGGGGGTAGTCCCTATAGGAAAGCTAAGTTCCAGATTTATTAATTAATCACAAATTAATTAAAGGGATCTTTTATTAAGATTGTGAGGCTAAGGTTTTGAGAGATGACAGTCAAACTAATGCAAGATGCAATATTAAATGACAGTCAAGCCTTTTATTTATAACCAGTGCCTAAAGAATGGAGTCAGAGAATGCAACTTTTAATGGATGCAAATCTAAGTTAATTATCCATAGATTAAGTTGTCTAACAATGAGATGAATGAGTAAATGGTACAATCATAAACAATAATGAACCAAGATATTTAAGCAAAAGTATAAATGATCTAATTTTATCAGTGTAAACAAATGAACAGGTAAAATAGCTACAGTTTAAACAAATATGAACCAGATTTACAGATTATAGACAAAGATAGCTAAAGGAAAATGCCTTAAATGAAAATTATTAAACCAATAGTAAAAAGAACAAACTTTAGGTTGAATTACTTGAAGCAGCTAAACAAGTGTTAAGCATTCACCACATAAAATTGTAGAACTGAAAAGTAAATGAAACTGAAAGTAAAGTGCTGAAGTGCAATGCTGGAGTGGGAGTGTGCTGAAATGTAAAAATGTTACAGAACCGGTTTTGCAATGTCTCTTGGTTTATTTTAGGTAGATTTTATTAATGTTTTTCTTCTTTGAGTTTAGTTTTCGAACTGGTGGTGTGACTACCCCAATCCAGTATTTCTCAAGTCAAAGAGGGAGTGCTGTTGCGCTCAACAAAGCGGGAGCAAAGCCCACCCGTAGCTCACAGGTCAAACCCCAATGGCCTGGTGCTCAACAAGGAGGACGTAAAACTCCTAGAGACTCCTCACGGTCTACTACACCAAGTCACCTCCGAGGTCACTGTTTTTAATCAACAGGAAAATTACTAGATGGATGCCTATTAAACTAAGACTTCTCTATCCCCTGTCGTATTTCGTGAGTACCTCAAAGGGTGATAACTGAGTAGAGGAACATGAAATATTGAAGTTTTTGTTGGTTAATTTTAGAGGGTAAATTTTAGTCTTGATGATTAGCATGCAATATTTATTTTAAACCATAAACAAGATCAACCAAGTGGTATCCCGTATGGGAGGTGCTGGTACTTGATCTTGGACTTGGAAAGTAAAATGTGTTGAAATTGTAGCAAAATGGAAAGTGTTGTTCTAATTACCTAAGCCCCCACTTATCCTGCTTTTCATATCCAACTTGAAATCCCTAAAGGGAGATGACAAGTGGATAGAGGATACACATGATAGATGGGTTGTATGATTACCCCTTTAACAGAAAATTAAAAAATTACTGAAACTTGAAGGAAACTGTAACTAGCTAAAGCAATGCCTAACTGCACAGCAATCTCTATGACAGAGATGGTGGTCTGTCATAAAGATAGTGGGTAAACAGAAATAAAGATTATGCTTAAGCTAACCTCACAACAATCTCTGTTACAGAGATGGTGGTCTGTAACAGAGATAGGTGGGTAACAGAAAAACAAAACTGAGTAAACTAACCTCACTTTATTCTCTGTGACAGAGATGGTGGTCTGTCCAAAGATAGGTGGGTAAACAGAAAAAATTGCATAAATAGAAATCTAAGCAACTAGTATTCTACTTCCTACTCTACTTCCTAATCTATTTACATATAGATTACAAATGCTTATTAACTTTTGCAGAATACCCCAAGAGAACTTCTCGTTGGGGTTTACAAATATCAGAAAAATGTGAGAGAAGAGTGAGGGTTTGAACCCCTTTTGGAACTGTTTGTCACCTGTGTAAAACCTGTCACAAACCAGCAAGCTATGTTCGCTGGAAATCACAGTAAACACTAAAGAAATTATCAGAAAAAATTAGTCCCAAAAATCACTAATTTAGGGCAAAAATCCGAGTGTAAAAATAACAGAAATATGATATAAAACAATTTTCAGCCACCTAAATGATGTTAAAATAGTAAATCTGAAACATTTAATTAATATACTAAAGGTTAGGGCCTTAAAACTAAGGTTTTTATCACTATACAATGATAAAACTTGAGTTTTAAAACTCTTGTAAACAAAAGTGCGAAAATGAAAAACAAAAATATAACCAATGGAGAGAATGCTCATTTGTTATAGATCCCTGCAAATAAACTTATAAGAGCTGCAAAATGTAAGCAAAGATGTGAGCACAAAAATAAATCCTACAAAATATTTTGTAGAATCTTATTAATCTACTCACAAATGCAGATAGAAATACTTCTACCTACAAGTCTCTCCACAAAGTATAAAATATAAATGCAAATGCAAATCAAATAAATATAAAGCAAGTTACCTTACACAAGAAGCATGAAATGTAGAAGCAAGACACCAAGAATTCCTCCAAAGATTACTTGTATTAAGCCCAACTAGGGCAAGAAGATTACAATAGCCAAAATAATATGAGAGAAGAGTGCGGAAATATTCCGGCAGCATAACAATAGCATGAGAGATGTTGTTAAATGAGGGAGTGAGACTCTCATTATATAGTTGAGGAGAAACCCCAACCCCTTGAAGATCAACGACCAAGATTAGATCTAGATCAAGATTAGATCTCCACCACTAGATCTAGGTATTTGACTTTGCATCCTCCTCAATCATTCTACACCCTTAGATTACTTTTCAATCCATGGCTTAGGTGCTTGATCCATGTCTTAATGCATCTACACCCTTAGATCTAGGGTTTTGACCAAGTGGGGCCTCTTTTGACTCAATTTTTTAATTTTATTATTTTTAATTTTAACTTTAATTTTAAATCTTTTTATTTTTTTATTTTTTAATCTTTTAATCTTATATTTTTTATTTTTTAAATCTTTTAATTTTTATTTTATCTTTTTATTTTTTATTTAATATTTTATTTTTTAATTTTTAAATCTTTTACTTTAAATATTTCAATTTTTTATCTTTTATTAAGACAAGAGGGGCACCCCACTTGGGAAATCTTCAAAAATTTATTTTGACCATGGGGAGTTTATTTAAATAAAATTTAACTATGATTAGCCACCTCCCAAACTTAATTACCATGGCCTTATTTGATTTTTTCCTTCAAAATCAAATAATTTAATTTTTGACTTAGGGAAATTAATTAATTCCCTAGGAAAAATAGACCTTACTTAGCCAAAAATGGTCTATCTCCTCAACCACTTGTCTGAATGACATGAGACTCGAAGCAGTGGCTTAGGGGGTTTCATAGCAATTTACCTTGCATTTATAGCCCCTATTACAAAATTCCAGTGCTTGAGCAATTACATTATTACATCAAAACTTAGTTAATTAACCACCAAGGGGTGAAATTAATTAACTTAGTTAATTAACCACCAAGGGGTGAAATTAATTAACTAGAAAAAATAAATAAAAATACAACAACATAACGAAACTCCGCAAGACTCTATACAAATGTCTAGCATGGTCACGAATAACATCTTGAAACCTCAGCCACCCCATGGACTTGACTGTTAGAACGCCCGTCACCACTTTGGAGGATTTTTTGAGTGAAAAACCAAACCAATTAAAATCGTTTAAACAACAAGATCAATTGGAAAGGGGAAAAACACTCGATGAGAGGACTTCCCTAACAACCAGTTCCATGGTATGACATCCATATCATATGACCCACACTAACACATAAAATTACATTAATTTTCCCGCGTAGGGGAGTGGACATTTCGTTTTACAAAGGGGCAATTGCCCTGCAGAAGTGAAAAAATCCTCAGAGTTTTTCCATGGTACAAACTGCACATAATGTACATTTTCAATGTACATGAGGTTGCCACCTAGTCGAAATAGGTGGGCAACATCTGGCTCCAACTTGGGGACGTGTGTTCGATCATCGGAGAGCATACGAGAACTCCAGACTCTGCAACCACCAATTCTCACCAATAACCAACATAAGTCCTCATGTAGAAACCAATAAATAATCAATAATGAATAAATGAAATGACTACACAATGATCATACATATATGCATAAATAATTTCAAAGAATGAAATAATACGAAGCTGTTAAAAGAATGCAAGGAAAATGGTTAGAGATACATTACAGAAAGTGTCCCTTAGGACACTAAGTATTTATCTTTTTGAAGAAAAACTTGATTTGTGGCTCGTTTGACCCTTTCCTGTTTCTTGTGACTTTGATAGTGCCTCACATCTTTGAAGATTTTCCAAATGTCCACATTATCAAAAAACTGCTCATGCCATATTTTGTTAACTTCCTTAATTCTGATTCCATCCTTTATATTTTCTGGGAAGCTAACAAAAATAACATGATCCTTTACACTATGTACACTGCCCACATTATGAAAAAACACTGATTCATTTTAATCTTATATTTTTTATTTTTATCTTTTTATTTTTTAAATATTTTTATTTTTATTTTATCTTTTTTATTTAATATTTTATTTTTTAATTTTTTAATCTTTTACTTTAAATATTTTAATTTTTTTATCTTTTATTAAGACAAGAGGGGCACCCCACTTGGGAAATCTTCAAAAATTTATTTTGACCATGGGGGGGGTTTATTTAAATAAAATTTAACTATGATTAGCCACCTCCCAAACTTAATTACCATGGCCTTATTTGATTTTTTCCTTCAAAATCAAATAATTTAATTTTTGACTTAGGGAAATTAATTAATTCCCTAGGAAAAATAGACCTTGCTTAGCAAAAAATGGTCTATCTCCTCAACCACTTGTCTGAATGACATGGGACTCGAAGCAGTGGCTTAGGGGGTTTCATAGCAATTTACCTTGCATTCATAGCCCCTATTACAAAATGCCAGTGCTTGAGCAATTACATTATTACATCAAAACTTAGTTAATTAACCACCAAGGGGTGAAATTAATTAACTAGAAAAATAAATAAAAATATAACAACATAACAAAACTCTGCAAGACTCTATATAAATGTCTAGCATGGTCACGAATAACATCTTGAAACCTCAGCCACCCCATGGACTTGACTGTTAGAACGCCCGTCACCACTTTGGAGGATTTTTTGAGTGAAAAACCAAACCAATTAAAATAGTTTAAACAACAAGATCAATTGGAAAGGGAAAAAACACTCGATGAGGGGACTTCCCTAACAACCAGTTCCATGTTATGGCATCCATATCATATGACCCACACTAGCACATAAAATTATATTAATTTTCCCGCACAGGGGAGCGGACATTTCGTTTTACAAAGGGGCAATTGCCCTGCAGAAGTGAAAAAAATCCTCAGATTTTTTCCATGGTACAAACTGCACATAATGTACATCTTCAATGTACATGAGGTTTCCACTTAGTCGAAATAGGTGGGCAACAAGATGTCTAATGGTGCTTTCTTTTTTTCTGCTAGACGCACCTGCGATTGTCCATGCTGTGTATTTTGGTCTGCTCCCATCGCAACACCTCCTCTTGTAATAACAACAATATTTGGTTTTCTTGGTTTGAAAGAAATCATCTGGATGTTTTGGTTGGGGTTCAGGTTTGAATTCTACATAGGGTTGGGATTTCCCACAGTTCAAGCCTGCCATTTTGCAATCAATTGCGGACACTATTCGACAGTATGATCAAATTCTTTACAGTTCGTACATGTCTTCGCAAGACTTGCACAATCTCGCACAAAGTGTCTTGGTTGTCCACAATTATAACATATGACTTGGCCTCTTCCTCGACCGAACCCTCCTCCTCCTTGTTGTTGTCATCGGCCTCGAAAATTTCCACCCCCCTTGGCTGAGGGTAGTGTTGCTGCGACATATATTGATTCTGTTGATATTGCGGTTGAGGATATTGTGGTTGTTAAATTGTGTTGGTGGATATTGAGTAGGATGATACTGGGGCTCCGCTCGTTCGACTTGCATCTGCTCATTATTATTCATCAGGTAGGTATCCACCGTCTTCTCTTGTAGCAGCTAAAATGCTCTGCAATCCTTCTCATTGTGTCCTACCGATTTACAAAAATGACCATACAGAATAGCTGGTGCACTTATAATCTTCTGTAAATACAAAAATTCTTCCGACCTAAGGCCTCTAGTCTGACATATTCTACACCAATGAATCCCTTGGGTGTTTATTGGGTTCGACGCTCCTGCTGCAACATAATTCATGAGCGCCAGACAATTATTTTTGTGGTGAGCGTTTGTTCCACATTGTGTACACCATATCTCTTCTTGAACTTCCTTGCCTTTCTTAATGTCCTGGAGCTGCACCATAAGATTGGCGAGTTCTGTTGATTCTTTTGATTCTTACCCTCCTTCATATATCGGTTGATATTCTTCTTCTTCATCGCAAGAGCTTTCATCCAAGTGCGACGGAATCTTGTAGTCTTCTCCTCTGGTCGTACTACAACTCCCTCTTCTTGTCAGAGTCTTTCTTCTCTTTCCTGACTGAAATATTCTTCCATTTCTTAAAAAACCAACCTCTATTTTCGTTCCAGTATATCCAGGGAACATCTCACCCTAGTTTGCGCCATTCTTGACACAGTTCTGCTGTGACATACTCACCTTTCTGTGCACAACTCATAATTGTCACATTCGTAGGATTCCTTTTTCACATATAATCATTTTTATCCATGTCTTCAAAGATGACAAATATCTTCTACGGGGTCCTTGCATTTTTTTTCGCTCCGCCTCACTGTATGAGGTTATAGTGTCGACAACAAACTCAGTAACGTATCCCTACAAAATAATGTCTATCCAAAAATCAATATCCCTCGAACAAGGTTGCTCACACTTTTTAGTTGTTGGATCAACTAAGGATTCCACTTCGTCGGTTCTTCTCCTTGGAAATTTCTTTGCTGGGTTGCCAACCTAGAAAACCACTTATGCAACACCATGGGAAATTCAAAAAATAAAATCTTGTGAATATCCGTGTAGAGGTATCGACCCAACCACTGTTGGATTCAACTGATATCCTTTACTCTCTTCTCGTGCAAGCTCTAACGCTTTGAAACCCACTCAGTCTTGGATTTTAGGCTTGGTCGGTTGCCACAACATATCCCTTACCAAAATGATTCGGTCCCGGAATCAGAACCATTTGTTGTACTTTTGGTGTCTCTTCGAGCCATGTTTAGACCCTTCCCTCTTGCACACAACAAAGCCCAAGATATCGACCCGACAGAGCAAATCCCAGTCGACAACACCTGCTACGTAGGTGCATTCTCACCTGAGATATCTTTCTATGGGTAACTTCCAGAACCAGGTTTCCACAGTTGGGTGAGAGATTTCACGTCCCTTGGTCTTCTGCCAAGGCACTCGACCGAAGCTCGTGGATGGATTATTTATGCTTACTATGCACCGTTAGGCCACGTCACACTTCTTCCTTTGCGAATAATACAACAATACACCCAGTGTAGCATAGATACGTTCAACTTATAACCGTGCGACTGATATATTCAAACTCATTCATAAGAAAATACATAAGCATTCATTCACAACAACATATACACATGAAACTTAAACACATTAAGCATTCACACATATAACACAAAATCTAATGTGCAAACCCATCCAGGAAAAACCACAAAGGTGCTCTTTATTTGGCATGAGAAATGTATGGCAGTTTTGGTCTGCGCACTAAGCAGCAGTCTCTGTTCTAGATCTTCCTTGCTTATCTATACAGACTTCTCTCTCCTCTCATGCTCTCTTATCTCCTGTCGACATTCTTCCTCTACTTGACTCTACTACTGATTCGCACACATTCTGGATCGACTCAGTCTCTTCTACACTTCTGCACACTCAGCTACAGATTCTCAACTCAATGCACTTAGTAAAACTAACAAACAACAATCACTAAAAAATAACACAGAAAGATAGGCTAAAGAACTATCTGATTTACCAAGGCTCAAGGAGGCTAACTTGCATCCAGCTTGGGTTCCTTCTTTTATAGAATCTTTACATGTCTCTTTCTAAACCGAATTTCTACACTTAGCCAACATGATATCTTTCTTATTCTAGTGACATCTGACAATAGGCACTAATGACCTGACTTACAAAAATACCTTCCTATGTGCGATTTCCGCCGAATCTGGTTGACCTTGTACCTACGATCTTTCTAACCTATCTCTTTCTAACCGTTGCACTACTGCACACCTTCTGACATGGCTCCACCCTGTCACATTCTTTCTCCGTTGTGTCCTTTCTTTCTATCGTGGCTTTTCTTTTGTTGCAGCTTCTTCTTCTGTCACGACTTCTCTTCTTCAACTGCTTCCTCTTTATTTGCCTCTATCGCACCTCATTTTCCTTATTTTCCTTTATCTGCTCTTCCTTCCTTCTTTCTGTTGCTGTCTCTATCGCAACTCCTTTCTCTTCTTTTGCCTTAGCTCATTTTCATACTTAAGCATAATTCTAAGTGAATTCTGCTTACCTTTCCCTAGTCCCAACATGAACCAGTCGTCAGAAGCTAATAGCTCACAACAGGGACGCATCTCTGACCTCTCGTACATTATGTTATAGAAGTCTGTGTCTTGGGTGTCTCTTATTGTTTATGTTGGAAGGCGCATTATCGCTCAAGATCTGGAAGACTGTCTATGTGATTTTGGACTGGGTTTAGTAGTTGTTAGTAGTTTTGTTAAGCAATCAGGAAGGAATTTGCTCTGTCTCAGTTTAGCGGAGTTATACAATGTAATAGGGTGTTTGGTTCATAGCATCTATCATAGTTAGGTTTGGATGAATGACCAGGAAGTGGTTGTTTCTTTAGGCAACGACTTTGTTATCAATTTGTAATTTTTTGTTTTCAATATAAATAAAAAAGGAAAAAACTTCTTAGAAAAAAAGTATAGTATTCTAGGAGATTATTTTGGATTGAAAAAATCATACATATAGATAGGTAGGAAAATATTAAATAAGAAATATACTATTTACTATTAAAACTTGTAAAATTTGACAAATATTATATAAAAAAACATATTTTATGTAAATATAGGTTTTTTAGAGTTAAACTAGCCAAGTAGCAAACTTATTTTTTGATTAAAGGGCAAAAAAATAGCCAATCTACTAAATTTTGCCCCTGAAAATACCTTGGTCTATGATGTCTTTGTTGAACCTATACCTAGTTGATGGCTCAATTTTGAAGTTTTGTGACATTTTTTTTCAAGGATGCACAGTCCCTTTGTTTGGAACTCTCCCTCGAGCTCCACCTAGATCATAGACCAAGCAAGTATATGATTAGGGTCATGTGCATATCTCTTCAATAGGGAAACATGAAAAACAACATCACCATGCTACAAGGTAATAATGCAAGCATATATTCAACCAATCCAATCCACCCCAAAATATCAAATTGTCCACAATATCTTGGTTAAAATCTGGAGCAACTCTCAAGCTTCAAAATTCTCTTCTTAGGTTTAACCTTCGAGAACATAGGTTTCCTATTTGCAAATTCCTATTGACGTCTATGAACATCTAAAGAGATATTTTGGGAGTCTTGGACTATGTTCAAATGTTGTTTCATTTACACATGTTATTTCACATCCTTGAGTACTTATAACCTGATAATAACTATTTTTGGTTGATTATTATAACTCAAGGAAGTAATGCACTCTCTCTCACAAAGTGGTTCAACTAGATGCATGCCAAGTAATGCATTAGCCATTGTTATACACAAAGTCCACTTGATAGATGTATTCCTCCCACTTTAATGTCTTGTTCATGACATACATCAAGATGTCCTTCAAGACATGGTTCACTTTTTCTATTTTCCTATCAAATTACAAATGAGAATCTACCCTTAAATTCAATTGGGTGTTCATAACCTAGAATTCACTTTTTCTATTTTACTATCAAATTACAAATGAGAATATATGCTTCAATTCAATTGGGTGTTCATAACCTACAACATGCTCTTCCAAAACTTGGAAGGAAAATGGGCATCTCTATTATAAAATATTCTTTAACACTCCATGCAATCAAACTATCTCTTGTTGAGTGAAATTTTTGTCTTTTTAATTCCGTTGTAGTAGTTGCCCAAACATTTAATTTGTCAATCCGAGGTTCGTAGGCTTACAAAGCACATACAAAGTATATGTAGGACTGAAGCAAACTTAAACTAATCTAACCCTTCGTGAAACTAAGACTAATCTAATCTAACCCCCCTTAAGCTGAAACAAGCAATTACTAATCTAATGCTGGAAGCTACTATCATACACTCACTGAAATTTAACCATACACTCATAACAACATTCATTTTGTTATCTGTTTTCTAGTTGCATAGTAATTTAACCATACACTCACTGAAAATGTAAGCTATTAATGTGCATAAGAAAGCCTTTTCTTTATCTTTATGAATCATGCCAATATGTATATCAATGTGTATGAAGAAAAGTGCAATAGAGGATTTGTCGGAAAAGAAATGCTTGTGAATGGTAAATGAGATGAAAAATGGGTGATGGTGGTGAAAAGAATGGAATGGTAGTAGTGAGTATATATTGAATATAGTCTCCCCTCCCCAACTGATGTGGTTGCATGTCCTCATGCAACCTAGCATGGGCTATGCAAGAAATGGAGCATGGTGAGGGAATTTTCCAAATTTTTCATTGCTAGCATGTAAGGAATTATATGATTAAAGTTTAGAAAACAACATATCCCCACTTACCCAAAAAGTAGATGAACGATGCAATAGGAATGTAGCTGATGCCGTTGGATCGTGGAATGTGTCATTGCTACTACGATTGTAATTGCTGGATAATGGGCAGTGAAGGAATCGGAACTGCTGCTGCTGAATCATGGAGAATATGTCACGGCTGTAGGATAAAAATGTAACTGTAAATGCTGTTGCAGCTGTAATTGCTGGAAATGCTATAATGTGAAGTGGAGGAATCTGAACTGCTGCTGATAAATAATGGAAAATGTGGAAGGAAGAAAGTGGAACTGTGGTACACTCATAGATTTGAAGTCATGTTTCTGCAACCACTGATGGAGTCATGAGAAAGAATGTATAGTCTTCACCTGCTACAAAACCCGATGGTACAATTCTAGTCATGCGAATAAATGTGTCGATGTCGAGCATGAAAAGAAATCATTGGATTACCGGCCATTGATGAATGCCGTTAGCCAATGCGAGACAACTCACCAGTGATGTCAATGAGTGCCAAGGTACTCAAGTACATCTTGCGAAGTGTGAATAGATGTGCTGATGTCGAGCCACTTGCAAGATCTAATGATCAAGGGACATTGATGCATTCCCATGATTGTCAGCGAGAGAGCTTTCCATTAAGACATGCAAGCCTCTAGGTACTCAAAATGAACTCTAGTCTATATCCCAGATCAGGTGCTGAGGTCAATGGGGCAAGACTTGTTGAAAGGTGGGCCTTAAGGAATCCCACATCAGTCAATGCGAGTTAGTGTAAAAATATTGGTAGGACTATAAGTGAAAAGGTCTCATAGTCAAGCAGTGGTTATGGCAAGGCTATGTAGTCATGGAAAGGGAGCTAGTTTTATTCAGAAGGCAATCTGGAATGGAAAAAGAAGACAAAATGAACCAAAAAAGATAAAGGGATGTATGCAATTCAGAAAGATAAGCGTGTGTGGAGTCATGATAGTTAAGGCAATGAAATAGTGGACTCCAGTATGGATGACTAATGTGCCTTGAAGGAGAAATGTGGGTAAACATTCATGACGCAAACAGGTTTATGAATGGTTTCTGTGTAACAATAAACGCCATAATGTTTATGATGAGTAACGGATCCTTTAAGCTGTCTATCAAAGCATGTTTTCCAAAGGTTTTGTGATTCTTGAAAAATCACTTTAGCAGTAAAATACGATTGTCTTTAAACCTGAAACAAAACTTAGTACAAATTTCTGCATGAAACTTAGTAGTGAATATGTATTGAATATAGTTCCCCCTCCCCAACTGATCTGGTTGCATGTCCTAATGCAACCTAGCATGAAACTTGTGAGAAGTTCGTAAAATAAAACATATTATGCGGAAAGAAGTACATAAGCTACAAAGAAAATGTCAGGAATAAAATGTGTTATACCTGTTTCCGTTGCGCTCTTGGTTCGTCATTGATCGCTGCTTGAAGTGACTCAAAGAAAACAATTTTAGTGTAAAAAACAAAAATCATCATTCCAAAGATGTTTTCAGGAAGTGTTGAGGTCCATTTGCAATTTTTTTCAATTGTTCTTATTTTTATCTTCTAATTGTTTATGATTTTAATATATATTTTTATTTTTATTTTCTTTTGGAAGTTTTTTTTTAAAATTTTTATTGATTTCTTTTTATAAAACAAAAGAAATAATTTTTGTAATTATATATATATATATATATATATATCTTTTATTTTTTTTGTTTTATTTTTGTAAAACACACAAAAAATGCAAAAAGGAAAAATACTCAAAATTAAAATTATCCGATTTGCCCATTCAACAAAACATTCAATTTTTTTATAAATTTTTTAATAGCTGTAATAGCCACCCATAGCTGTAACTGCCAGCTGCGACAACCAGCTGCAATAGCCAGTTGTGACAGCCAGCTGCAACAAGCAGCCGCAACACCCTCGACTGCAACAGCTAGCTGCGACAGCTAGTTGTAGCAACTAGCTGTGACATCTAGCTGCGACAGCCAATTGCGACAACTGTTAGATCCTACATAAACCGTCGTTAACGTAAAATACATGCATACTTGCCCCATAAGTATTGATCTGCTCATGCTATTGCTGAATGACTGCTCCACTCCATAATAGATGATTGTCTCCGACCTCTAGAGCTAATCGTGCATGTTTTTCTTAGACTTTTACTATAAATTCATTTCTAATACGCTGCACTGTCAAACCTCACAAGCAAAGCAGCACTGCCCGTGTCTTCCACCAATGTCAATAATCTCAGAAGTTCAAATTCATTCTTGTGGCTTTCTATTCTCATGTCTTCTCTTTGGCATACGCAACATCTCATTATTTAATACAGACTATAGGTAATTGCAAATTTGAATTTTTGGGCTGCTCACTGAGGAGAATTTCGGGTACTGTAGCAGCTACAATAGACAGGAAATTTTTAAAGTTTTTTAGCTCTGTTTTTTTTTGGGTAAATTTCTGAGGCAGCCGCAGAAGGAGCAGTAGCATGTGGAGCAGTTTGAATTTTTTTTGGGATCAAAATTTTTCGGTGGACTAAGGTCATGAAGAGATAGCAGCTGGTTATTAGCTCTGAAATTTGTGGTGTGATATTTTTGGATATATAACAGTCCACTGAAGCAGCTCGCTGGCACTGAAGAAATTCGGTGGTGACTGAGGAGAAAGTCTCGAATTTTCAATGAGAAGAATTGTTCCTTTTTGGGTTTAATCTTTGTATTTTTTGCTGCAGTTTTTTTACTGAGATTCGGATGGCAGACTGAGGTATCTCTTTACTTTAGAGATGACTGAGAAGCAGTCCCGAAATGTCTAAGAAACAGACCTAAACTTGGACAACAGCAAAAGGGCTCGTTGACCGAGTCTCAGCTTTGGGTGAAGGAACAGTGTAGCAGGAACACCCGAATTCTTTTTGTAGCAGAGAAGTTGTCTTTTTGCTCCCACTCTTTTGCAACCTTATTATAGTTTCACAAGCAGACTTTTTCTTGTGGAATGTTGGGATCAATGGATAATGGAAATGTTTGACAAATGTCAAACCCTTATTCTTTGCTGCCCTAGATGAACAGTTCGAGTTTTTTTTTTGGGTTAAAGGATGACACCCGTAATTGGTGAGGCATGAAAACCCTAGTTTCGAAACGTCTTGGAAGCTCACAGTTCATACATAAAGTGATGATCAAAGCCTTTGATGAAAACTGAGTTTGAAGGCAATCATAACCAAGGTCAACTTGACAGAGATATAGCAAAGTAGTGACATGGTTGTGACAACTACAAAACAGTGGCATAGGCTGCTTTGACAGTGATAAACACAATAACTTGTCAATAATTAATTGACTTGGATAGTTGACAACGATTGGTGAAACTTTTGACATGAGCAGACCTATGACATGGGCATGAGCAAAATCCTGTGATTGAAGTCCTGATTGGTTGAAAATGCATGCACAACATAAGAATATATCCTCCACAGTCTGAGGATGATGATGAAGTGTTGAAGGCCTTTTCATACTACTCAATAGCAGCAGAATTGACATGTCTATATCTAGGCATAAGAGTATATGTGGATGGGAAAAGTGACAGGATGATGTACAGAAAGTGATTTCCTAGATATGATTAGATTGACATGCACAGACCTTTGAAGAATGTACTTGAGCAACAGATTGATTTTAGTAGAAGATCAATAGAAGTAGTGCTCAAGCACTTGGGTGTATTAGCTTGATGACATCTTCAAGACATTAATGACAGTGGACAGATGATGTGGAGAGACTAATAACATGATTGTGATCATTGGCAGACATTGATGACAATGGACAGATGATGTGGATAGATTGATGACATGTTTGTGACTGTTAATTGGATCGACTGAGGTATGTACGGATTGGATTGAAAGAAAATGGGGTTATCAGGCCCGAGTACCTTCAGTGACATATCGGTCCTTGTGAGGCCTGTGAACTAGAAACGGTATGATTGTATATACTCTATGCAAACTGTAATGATGATGCACTATGATGCATACTCCTTGATGTGATGAATAATGATGCATGCTTATACACAATGACAATACATACTATGATGAGCAACATCTGCCATAGCTCAAGGTTGAAAGCATAAAACCATACACGGTAGAGGTATGTTCAACAACATATACAAGTATGGTTTTGATCTGAGATTGGGTTCTTTTACACAGTCAGTGTTGATAGTCCACAGTTGACACAAGTCTGAAGTTGATAGCTTGACATTGTGTAAAGAATATTCACAATCCATTGATGATGATGCCAGTCCTTTGAAGCATATACATAGTCCTAGTTCATAAGGTTGTGAAGTATGATTGGTCTAAGACTAACAGCCGAAGACAAGACAGTTCTAGTACATGATGAAGTGATGATATGAATAATGGTTTGAATTCTTCTACAACAGTCATACATATCCCAGGTAGGGAGTCCAAAGTTTGATGCACAACAAATGAAAGGTTGATGTTGCAGATCTTGAAGATGGAGATGATTAGTGTGAGCAGCAGTGTCTCTGATATACTTGAGCAGCAGAGGTTGACAAGCATAGAATGGCAGCAATAGTGTTGATAAAGAGCAGAGATTGATGATCAATGATAGGATTTGTATGATGACTTGACAATGAACATCAGAGGTGAGCAGACCTTGGTGATTGATGACTAGATGAGCAATGTTGATGACAGTAGTTTCCCTTGTTTACACATGAAGAATGATGATCAGAGAAAAGGATGAGCAGCAACAGAACAGATTGAAGAGACAGATGATGTTGATGTGACAGTGATCTTTAATTGTAAAAGCAAGCTTGTCTTACTTTTGAGCTTAGGATACCTCAAACCCTTCTTAGCAAGGTCTAAGAAAACCTGGTAGGGTCATGGATGAAGAGTAGGTGCTCTTTGTATCAGTAGGTGCTGATTTTACCTTACGGTTGTAGCCGGTCTAAAACTAATACAAAAAATTACAAAATTATATGGTGTTGTGTCCTTTTGTGTTATGGTTCTTGATGATTCAAATGCTCATGATATGTGAATGATGAAGTGAAAGATGTTTATAAAATGATTATGAAATTGGTAGAATAGTGGAATGATGAATTGATAGTTAATTGTGACAAGTTAAGAAAAGTTTTAAAATTGGCTTTACATTGATTCACCCCCCCTCTCAGTGTCTAACAATTGGTATCAGAGCTGGCCTTCGTCACAAGCCTAGCAAGCTTGAAGGAGATCCTTAGACACAATGGAGGAAAAGAAAGAGTCATCAAGCAATGATGTGCCTATACTTGATATTACAGATTATTTCATTTGGAGGAGCAAAATGAAGGCTTATCTGAAGAAGTTTGGTATTTGGGAAATTGTTATCAATCCACCTGCTCCATCAAACAAGAAAGGAAAATCAGCTGCACAGAAGGAAGAAAAGAAGGACAACACTACAGCCTTGAAGTTCCTCATGGATGGACTTTCCAGCTTAGTGAAGGAAAGTATAGGAGAGTACACTTCGGCAAAAGACCTATGGTTCAAGTTGGAGAGTGAGTATCAGAAGGCAAGACCAGAACCCGAAAAGACAGATCAAGAATCAGAAGACAAGCCCTCAAAAGAGCTCGATCAAGAAGAAGATAAACAAGAAGAGGACTCCAGTAAAGGTATGGACTCTTGTGATTATAATGATAGCTTGTGTGATGAAATTGAGAAGGTTCTTGTAGAAGATGATGAATGGCTATCAAATACTGCACATGAGATACATCTCACATTGTTGAATATTGATCTCAGAGCCAACTGGTTTCTGAACACAGTAAATTTGACCCAGAGTGACTTCACAAGGTTCAAAAAGAAAATCTTGGACTCCTTGAATGAATATCAAAAGAAGACCATGTCAATGAAAGTGTTGCTTGTAAAGTTCAAAGACAAGGACAAAGAGTTGCGAGATCGAATGAAAGACAAGGATGCTGAAGTTGAACAATTAAAGACTGAATTGATCCGTCAAAAGGAAGAATCAGAAAAGCCTGCTCAAGAGCTTGAAGAAACTAGAGAGGTTAATCATGATCTGAAGACTCAGTTGGAGGAAGCCAAGAGGATAGAAGAAATCCTGAAGAGTCAGCTGGAAGAAAATGAGGAGAAAGTCCAGAAGTTGGAAACGGAGGTAGTTTGTCTCAGGAAGAAAGGTAAGAAGAAAGAAGCCTTGGTCAAGTTCTAGGACAGTTCAATTGTCCTAGATAAGATTTTAGATTGCCAAAGATCTCCACTCGACAAAACTAATCTTGGTTACAAGAAGAACAAAGAAAAATCTGAAGATGACAGTTGGTCTTTGAAGACTCCAGAAGTAGGTCCATCAATGTCCAAAGCTGCTCCCCATGCACCTGCACATGACAATAAGGACTTTGGAAATTCAAAGTTGAAACAAGGAGTTAGGTCTATTCCTCAAAGCAACTTCATAAAAGAAACAACTCCAAGACCTAGGTATGAAAGTGGCTTCAATGGTCATTGTTATTTTTGTTCTAACTTTGGTCATAAGGCTATGGATTGTAGATTCTATGAAAGAAGAAGGGCTGGAAGCCCCAATGACTCAGTTAGATGTTGGACATGTAATCAAGTCGGACATGTTGCTGCCACATGTCACACGTTGAGATGCTACACCTGCAGTGGGTTTGTCCACAAAGCCCAAGAATGTGCAAGTCAAAGAAGTCAACTAAGAAGGAGTACTTCATATATATCAACAAGAAGATTTGAAGATCAGAAGACAAATGTCTACAGTCAGGGATATGCTCAGGCATGGAGAAATGAAGCTGATCAAAGAAGTGTTGGAAGTTCCAATAGCTCAGTCAGGTGCTGGACATGCAACAATGTTGGTCACATTGCTGCATATTGTCGTATGATGAGGTGTTATAGCTGCAGTGGCCTTGGGCACAAAGCTCAAGATTGTTGGAGTACATGGAAACAACCCTTGAGAAACTTCCTATACAGCTCATCAAGGAAAGCGAGTACAGATGAAGAAACAAATGCTGAAAAGACAGATTCCGAAAAGCAAGTATGGATGAAGAAGACCAAGCAGTTGCAGATAAGAGAGGTTGATCAGAGCAAGGAGGATGGCTGCCATATGGCAAGCCAAGTGTAAGGTCTTTCAAAGACCTTAACACACCTTGAGTTCATGAGGCTGGAGAATGAACTCAAAGGAGAAATGATGGTTACTCCAGGCATACAGACAGGTCCTAGGATCGTGCATATTGACAAGGGGAGCAGTGAGCAGTGATCAGAGATTTCAGACACAGGTATGTGGACACCCTTTGCCATTGATGCCAAAGGGGGAGAGATGAAGACAAAGGGGGAGATGCAGACAAAAGGGGGGAGCATGCTCATAAGGGGGAGCATGAGTTGTTGTCATCAATGACAAATGGGGAGATTGTTGATGAAATTGTCATTGATGCCAACATGGACTCACAGTGGCCCCATAGGATGTCATTGATGCCACAAAGTCCCACCTGCAGTGCCTTGATCCCTTACAGAGTGGGTTTGTGCCTTGAAGCACCTTGTACCCAGTTGAGAAGGTCCTTATACCCACAAGCTTGGATCTTGAAGCCACCATCTTGCTGAAGACATTGAAGAACTTGGAGATGGTCTTGAAGTCTTGGTAGATGATGAAGAAGCCCTAAATGGCTAGGAGAAGCATTAATGACCCATTCTGTGGTCATTCATGACCTGATGGTGTCATTGTACCCCAAGAGAAACCAAGCTACCCCACAGGTGATATCATGCTGGATCATGTGGTTGAGACGGTTAAAGAAGACCATGAAGCCCCTTGCTTGATGAAGAAGCCCATGAAGACTTGGAACCACTGATGAAGACCTTGATGGCCTTGCAAAGGTCATGGAGCCCACTACTTGCACTTACATGGTTAGGTGACATGAAGATATCGTCATTGATGACTTAATGAAGTCATGGAACCTTTGTGAAGACCTTGATACCCTCATATTTTGAATAAGAACCCTTGGTCCCTCTTATGACTATTGGGGTGTTGGTGACTTGAAGACATACTCCTTATGACCATCTAAATAGTAAGAATATGTGACATAAAAGGTGGATGATACCCTTAAAATGGTAATGACTTATGGACATGACACATTGAAGACGTTGGCTTGGCTTTAGAATATTTTTTAATTAAATAAAAACACAGACAGGTCGGCTCCAACTAAAGATCAAAGTCAAAATAAAATATTAAAATACATCTTGAAATCGGCTCAGTATTAAAAATTAAAAACAAAAAATTAAACATTGCAATTCAATAGGAGGTCGGCTCAGTGAAAATATCTTGAAAAATGAGTATATATAACCAGCAAACGACCTCATTTAAGGAAGAAAAATTTGTGGTGTCTCTGAGCAATTTCAGGCTGCTCACTGAGGAGAATTTCGGGTACTGTAGCAGCTACAGTATATAGGAAATTTTTAAAGTTTTTTAGCTCTATTTTTTTTGGGTAAATTTCTGAGGAAACTGTAGAAGGTGTAGTAGCATGTGGAGCAGTCCGAATTTTTTTTGGGATCAAAATTTTTCGGTGGACTTGTGGAAATTGAACCCAGTGATAGATTAATTCTACTCACAACAATTAACAATTGAACATGC
>LPNX010767551.1:0-112970 GCA_001517045.1 Pseudotsuga menziesii | reverse complement strand
GTGGCAAAGTTTTGGCCTCCATCATGCATGTTGCCATCTCCTTCAGGGATCTGTTCTTCCTCTCAGCAACACCATTTTGCTGTGGTGTGTAAGGGATAGAATGATGCATCTGAATAGCTGCATCTGCACAATAATTAATAAACTCAGACTTGACATACTCACCACCATTGTCAGATCTGAGGGCCTTGAGTTTCCTTCCAGACTGGTTCTCAACCAAAGCCTTAAAGACTTTGAATAGGCCAAAAACTTTAGACTTGTGTTTCAGGAAGTGAACCCAGCAATACCTGGAAAAGTCATCAATGAAAGTCAATGCATATTTGGCCTGACTCATGGACATATGAGGGAATGGGCCAGCAACATCACTGTGGATCAGCTCGAGGGGTGCAGAGTTTCTCTCATGACTAGCTCTCTCAAATTTATGCTCTGGGTGTTTTCCTAGGATACAACCTTGGTAGAATCCTTTGGAAAATTTTATCTTGGGAAACCCTATGACCATCTCTTTTTCACTAAGATCAGAAAGATACTTGTAATTTAGGTGGCCAAATCTTGCTGGCTTCATTAGCATGAATCAGAAGAGCAGAGGGGTTTGAGTAGGGTAGGAAGTGTGAGAACATGTATACCTTTTGAGCATGATTTGCAACTCCTTTTGCAATGACTCTACCACTTGAGATCTCTGTGATCTCAACTTCATTAGGGGAGAATATGACTTTCTTAGGAGACCTAGTGTGGGTCATCTGGTACATTGACAAGAGGTTGGAGGCAAGACCAGGCACATACAACACATTGCTGAACTGACCATGATCAAGATCAATCCTCCCTTTGCCCAAACTTTTAGTGAGAGAGTCATCTCCCAGTACTATAGATGGTCCTTTCGACATGTCAAGTGAGGAGAATGCCTCCTTGGTCGAAACCATGTGTCTTGAAGCTTCAGAATAAATGATAAAACTGGGTGAGCTTGATGTGCCAGCAACCAATGCACGAACTCTCTCTCTGTCATCTGAACTTGATCCTCCTTCTCTCTTCTTTGAGCTTTCTGGAAGGGAGATGCCATTCTTCTCCAGGAGTTGGGTCAGCATGTCTATTTGCTTCTTCATACAAGAGCTTTCAGTGTGATTGCCCTTATTGCAGTCTGCGCACTTGCTCATTTCACTTTTGTTTTTCTTCTTCTGGTAGTTCTTCTTGGAACCTTATGGCTCCTCCGGAGACTGTTTCTTGTCTCTCTTTTGCTTAGGTGGCTTTTTAGCTTTCTTTTTGCCTTTTGAATCCACCTTCGAATCTCCAGCAATCAAAGCTTGATCTTTGGATGGTTTGATGGTGCCCATCATCACCAGCTTATCTTGTTCTTGTGTGAGAGATTCCATGAAATCTACAAGGCTAGGCATCTTCCAGGTTCAAGCTGTTAGTTTTGTGGCATAGAAGGTTGAAACAAACACTGAATAGTCAGGGCCTAGCTTCGAGAGGATGGCCAGGATGAGCTGATCATCTTTCTTTTCGATCCCACACTGTTTCAGCTGCAAAACTAGTGCTTTGAACTTGGAGAAATATAGCTGCAGGGATTCAAAGCTATTTGGACTCAGAGAAATCAGCTCATTTTCGATTTGATGTCCCCTCATCTCATCTGTCTTTCCAAAAATATTAGAAAGCTTCTCCCATACTTCATTCGGTGATGTCAATCCATCAAGATGGAAAAGGAGGTCTCTGGAAATACTTAGACACAGGAGACCATAGGCCTCATCCCTCCTGTTGTGCCATTTTATCTTCTCTGCAGCTGCATTGGGTTCAGCTTCTGTTGCCATAGTCACCCTGTAGTGGCCTTTCGCTCTCAACAGTATCTCCATCTCTGCTTTCCATTCAAAGAAATTGAAGGGAGTCAAGATAGTTTTTTGTGATTGATCCATAGCTTAGAAAATCTGTCTCGGTTGTCAGTAGAAGGCTCCCAGTCACTGATGTCGAACCTGCAAAACAATTTTGAAGGAGAGAAATCAATCTACAATGGCTCTGATACCATGTGGAAATTGAACCCAGTGATAGATTAATTTTACTCACAACAATTAACAATTGATCATGCAAAATCACTCACAAAAGAGGCTGAAATTGGAGCTGAACACTAAACTATATTAACTCAATGTACAATAGCCAACCCTGTAACATAATAGGCTGCTGAATAAATAACATACATCAGAGATTCGAATGCATGAGGAGCAATTCGAATCTAGCATAAAGAAGGCTTACTAAAATTAAGCAAATCCCCCATAGGTGTAAAAAGCTGATCCCAAATCTGTCATGGAGCTCACGAATTGGAAAAATGGCTTAGGCAAGCTAAAGAGTGGTGGAATGGTAGCTCATACATGATTTTGCAAGGAGAAAAGAGTGGAGGATGAAGAGGACAAAAAACTAGTTCACCTCACCTAGTCTAGCTTTTCCATTTGCCTTAAAACACTGAAAAATCAGGGAATAAAGAAGAAAAAGCAGAAGGGCGCCTAGGAGGCCAGGAATAAAGAAGATTTGATTCCTTGGGCTTTCCCATGCGCTACATGAGTCAAATAAGGCAAGTTTGACTACTATGGATAGGTAAAATACAACTTGCACAAGTTGGGACACATGAACTAGGCTAATAAGACAAAAATAATTAAATTAATGTCTAAGTAGGTAAACTATGGGTTGATTATTCTAACAGGACTGAGGTCATGAGGAGATAGCAGCTGGTTATTATCTCTGAAATTTATGGTCTGATATTTTTGGATATATAACAGTCCACTGAAGCAGCTCGTTGGTACTGAAGAAATTTGGTGGTGACTGAGGAGAAACAGTCCCGAATTTTCAATGAGAAGAATTGTTCCTTTTTGGGTTTAATCTTTGTATTTTTTGCTCCAGTTTTTTTACTGAGATTCGAATGGTAGTCTGAGGTATCTCTTTCCTTTAGAGATGACTAAGGAGTAGTCCCGAAATGTCTGAGAAATAGACCTGAACTTGGACAGAACCAAAAGTGCTCGTTGACCAAGTCTCAGCTTTGGGTGAAGGAGCAGTGTAGCAGGAACACCCGAATTCTTTTTGCAGCAGAGAAGTTGTCTTTTTTCTCCCACTCTTTTGCATCCTTATTCTAGTTTCACAAGCAGACTTTTTCTTGTGGAATGTTGGGATCAATGGATAATGGAAATGTTTGACAAATGTCAAACCCTTATTCTTTGCTGCCCTAGATGAATAGTCCGAATTTTTTTTTGGGTTAAAGGATGACAACCGTAATTGGTGAGGCATGATAGCCCTAGTCCCAAAACGTCTTGGAAGCTCACAGTTCATACATAAAGTGACGATCAAAGCCTTTGATGAAAACTAAGTTTGAATGCAATCATAACCAAGGTCAACTTGACAGAGATATAGCAAAGTAGTGACATGGTTGTGACAACTACAAAACAGTGGCATAGGCTACTTTGACAATAGTAGTGATGTTTTTGACAATGATAAACATAATAACTTGTCAATAATTAATTGACTTGGATAGTTGACAATGATTGGTGACACTTTTGACATGAGCAGACCTATGACATGGGCATGAGCAAAATCCTGTGATTGAAGTCCTGATTGGTTGGAAATGCATGCACAACATAAGAAGATATCCTCCACAGTCTGAGGATGATGATGAAGTGTGTTGCAGCTGCAACGATTTCCCAAAAATTCTAAAATTTTGGGACCCTCCTTTTAATTTTGTTTTGCTTAGCTTGTTTGGGTTTGCTTGATTTTATTGATGATTGTTAAAAGAATATTTTATGCCGATGCTGTTTTTACGAGTTACATTGATTTGCTACCTCGCTATCGAAAGATGTTGAGGCTATGAATCGGAACCGCAGTAACTGCGCATCCGCCGTTGTGGAGATGCAGTTGAAGGACGATCCGATCGAAGGTGTACTTGCCTCCGATGTGCTTTATTTTATTTTTCTTATTATTGACGGCCTTATTGGGATACCGTCGGAACTTGTTGTCTCTACAACTTCCGCCGTTGTGGATGACCTATTGCAAGCGCCTTGATGGTTGTGTTGATCTTTTCCGATTCCCGCCAGTTTTGATTCACAGGACCGTAGTCTTTTAGCTTCCGCTGTTGCGGCTCTAGAAGGGACTTTTCTTCCGATTTAGTTTGGTTTATGTTTGCCGCTTTGCCGATTTTTTCCGCTTAAGTCATGTTTGTTTTCTCTTCGATTTTGACTGGTCTACGAAACTCGTTGTCTTTACGGTTTCCGTCGTTGCGGCGCTTCAACCAACTATTGGTCCATGGTTCTAGTCTAGCCGAGCTCCGACGCAGAGTTATTTTCTTTTTCTCTCACCAAAGCTTCGTTTGGCATTGCAGAACTCGTAGTTGTTTTATCTTTCACCATTGCGGAGATGCAGCTGTTTTGATCGCCGATCCCTTAGTCACTTCGCTGCCCGATGATCATGTTTTTCTCACCGACTGTTTGTTTTACCGGGATGTATATATTGGGGGTTTGGGGCTTATTTTTCTATTATTATTCCTACGAACCCGTGTTTGTGCTGTCGTTGTCGTTTTGAACGGGACATTATACTCGCTGTCGGTAGCTTGTTCGTAGGTGGTGCCACCGTGGAAGTTTACGAATTCTTTTTGTTCGCTGCACAGGCTCTTTGCCAGTTAGGCCATTCTTCTCGATTTTCTCCTTTCTTTTGAGTTTCGAACTATGGTTGTCATCCCGGGTTAGTTTCCCCTTCCATGGTTAATGGATAACTAGGTTTACATTTTTTTAGCGCTTATATAGTTCATCTAGACGGTATGGCCGTCCGGGGGGGTGGTGCTGTTTCCTGATGATTACCGCAGGGCCGTTATGAGTTTGCGAACCTCACCTGGCTATTTGGGAAATTGGTGCAGATGAGCGTTACACTGTCTGCACCAGTTCTCTTCGGTATGTATACATTAGAGGAATTTTGGGGTCTAAAATGGGCCTCCTAAGGAAAATAATAAAATAATAGTTAAAATAATAAAATAATATTGATTAATTTTGGAGGAAGAAAGAAAAAAACTACTTTTTGTGTTCGTATTTTCGACATATCTCTCTATTTTTTTACTCAAATTTCGATCGGGAGAGCTCATTGGATGCGGAATCAAATTCCGCATCCAACGAGCTCTCCCGATCGAAATTTGAGTAAAAACACAATGAGATATGTCGAAAATACGAACAAAAAAAGTAGTTTTTTTTAATGACAAATATGTCAATTCAACCATTATGGTTGACTTATTTTATTGAAATTCTATTGGTTCTTGAATTCCAACTCACAAAAACTTATTTTGGCACGTTTTCTTATAAGGCCCATTTTAGACCCCAAATTTCCTCTAATGTGGCCATCCGGGGGGAGGGGTGGTTTTCCTGTTCCCTTGCAAGAGGAAGGAGTTTTTCTTGTTTTTCTTCGAAGTGCCGAAGGTTTCAGTTTTCTAGCCTTTTGGGTCGCCTGCCTGTGTGGGACTAGGGTAGCGGTTTTTGAGGTTGCACCTCGTTTAGGATGAGATTGGCAGTAGGATGATTTACTCTAGAATCATAGCGCCAAGGGCGTAGTTTTGAGACTTCTTTCTTTGATCGGAAGAATTTTTCCTTCATTGTTAGTGAAGCCATAATGTTATTGATTGATCACGCCCATTTTTAGTCGTGGGCAGGATATAGTTTTACAGACTTATCTTGTGCAGAAATGCTCGGGAGTTGAATTTGTTGTATTTTACATAGATTCAATCATGACTAGCATGACTGAGGTAAATGCTCATGTAGTTTGTTTTCATTCTTTGAATATTAGTTGAATGGCTCAACATAACCTAAAAGATTTGTGTGTATGACAGGGAAATCTTTCCGAATACGAGATGTCTAAAAGGCAGAAAAAGAAATCCCTTATAGTGGAAGAGGAACCCGAGGTTGAAGTTGTCACAAAGGTTGAATATACTTACGAAGATACCAGATGCATCACAGGTTTTGGAACCTAAATATAAGTGGGGGGAAATAAACTTCCATAGGAATGATTCCCGAAATAAAGTGGTAGAACACTGTAAGGAAGCAAATGTACATTTTGAGTATACAAGCCACTGGGATAAATATGAGTCAATTTTCCGAAATGCAGAAAACATAACTGCATTAAAAAGAAGATTAAAAAAGAAGATCACTACTGAAGGTGGGAAAGGACAAGATGAGCAGAAGAAAGCAGAGGAAGAGGAGGCTAGGAAAAGAGATGAAGATGCTAGGAGACTAGCACAGAAGGCCGAAAGTTGGCTTAGAAGTGAGGAGGAAGAAAAGAGGAAAGCTGAACAAGAAGTAGCTAGAAGTGCAGAAGAAGCTGCCAGGAGTGAAGAAGAAGAAAGGAAAAGGAAAATGGATGAGGAACTCAAGAAGCAGGAAGCAGAGAGACTAAAACTGATAGCGTCCATGACAGAGCAACAAGCTTCCGATCTTGGAGACATTCAGGTTCAGGATCTGTGTAATCCTGATTCTCAAGACCTTGAGGCAACTGCTAGCAGCACCCTAGGACAGGTTGTTGTTTCTGGCCTAAGACTGATCCTTTTCGAACAAAAGAAAGGGGAAGAGGTTCCAAACTTCAATACTATTTTTTACGACAGGGAAACAAAAAGAATTGTAAAGAGGACCGAGAGAAAAGTCGAGATTGGTGGGCAGTTAGGGAAAATGATAAATGATACAACCATGGTGCATGGAACAGACAAGGACCCAAGGTTCACTATCCGAGCTGGCACAGCATTGATCCATGCTTCTGAGGACAATGTGGATCAGATAATGACTGACCTTGAACAGTTGAGGAAATATGCTTCCCAACTAAAAGATACACTACGAAGGGAGAGAGAGGAAAGTAATAAATTGAAAAGGAAGTTTGAAGACATGCAACATGAAATAAAGTCTTCAAAAGCAGAACTCTAGTCCCTCCAAGTAAAGAAGAGTTCTTTGGAAGTTGCCCAGGAAAGTCTAGCAAAATTGTAGCAGGAATGTCAGGGGCTAATGACAGAAAAGGATGGATTGAAAATGGTATGTGAAAGTCTTCATGCAGAAAAGGATCAGCTGTTGAGTAAGATAGGGGAGCTGGAGTTACAGAAGGCTACTTTGGAGGAGTCAGAGAAACAGTCTCAGGTGCAAGCAGCAGAGCTTAAGGAACAAGTTGCTTCATTAGCAGCATCTTTAGAAGAAGCCAAAAAATAACAAGCCAACATTCAGCCTTTCAAGGAGCATGTTTTAGCACAAAGGAGAAAAATGCACAAGCTGCAAGTATCCATAGAGGAAGAGAGGTGCAAGGTTTTGTAGGTAGATAATAGGCTAGAAGAAATTTTGGAAACTTCTTCATATTTTGTGGATAGATCGCATGACATTTTAGAAGTCATGACGGGAAGAATAACAAGATTAGAGGCCAATGAGGAGATCCCTGCAGACCTGCCAACAAAAGATCAACAAGGCCTGATACAAGACTATGACTTATTAGAATTTGCCATAAACACAGCTGAAGAATTTAAGAAGGCTATAAAAAAGACGAAGGGAGCTTGTACAGAGTTTTGTAGGAGACTTTTGATCACTTACAACCGTTGCCAGGTTGCTGCTGAGCAGAGAATGGACACATTTCTAGACCACAACCTATTTATAGAGATGTTGCAGAATAGATATCAGGAGGATGAACAAAGAATTCAGCAGATCAAGGCCCTAGACGAGCAGATCTTGAGAGATGAGGTAGCTTATTCAGTGGTCAGTGTTCAGTTGCTAGAAGATCAACTATGTTTGAGCTCATCCAGAATCGAAGTAATAAAAAATTAAGCTGCCAAATTTGAAATCAATATTTGTTTCCTCGAACCTTCTGAGTTCGAAAGCATTGCCTCATAAGCTTCAGCATGGAAGAAGTTCTTGAACAATCAAGCGGGGCCCTCCACCTAAGTGCTTTATTAGTTTGTTTAATTGTAATATATTGTAAATTATATGAGCACTAAATGTGAGAAAAATGGGGGAGGTGAAGCGTTGGGGAAGCCCAAGAGTCATTTGTGGGCAGCCCAATAGTTTTGCTTTTGTATAAATATAGGAGAATTAGATAGAAAGGGGGCTTTTTCCCAGTGAGACTTGTCAACTGCTTGTTGTAAGAGGAACTATTTCTTTTTGCAATAGTAAAAATTACAATTTTGCCTGTTGGAGAAAGTGCTGTGTGGAATGTTCAAATGTGATGAAATGAACAATGTTGAAGGGGAACTATTTCGTTTTCAGCTGTGTTTCATTAACTGTGAGATCGTTCTAACTTTCTGAACCTATGTTCTTGTATGAATGTTCTCTGGTTTATTCTGTGATAATTTTCACTATGAGTAATGAATGTTTTAACAGACGACGAGCTATCTTGTTGTGCATATCTTTATTCATGTTTATGTGTTTTGATTCTAAGAACAACTATCTGTGATTTATCTTAACATATGAGCAGTAATACATTACTCATTAATTGATAATCTTGCTCCCTAGGGATAGCTTAGTTAATATTGTTTTCAGTTGTGTGTGATTTAGATGCGAGAGAGTCTAAGACGAGAGGTAAGAACCTGCGTATCACATTGTGACCACTCCTTGTATTCTTTATCAATTTGCATCTTAGATAGGCACTTGCATATCATACTTAAAGTCAAAAATACAAAAATATACACGGTGGACCAGGCCGCAACCGGTAAAACCCTTTGTTTTTGTTACTTGACCTATGGTAGCCGGACCGCAAACCGGACAGATTCCCCATACCAAGCAGTCACGGGCTAGTTGGGAACGTTGGCTGGGGAGAATCCCTGCCTGCGAATTTCCAGGCCTCAACAAAGTGTTGAAGGCCTTTTCATACTACTCAGCAACAACAGAATTGACATGTCTATATCTAGGCATACGAGTATATGTGGATGAGCAGAGTGACAGGTTGATGTACAGAAAGTGATTTCCTAGATATGATTAGATTGACATGCATAGACCTTTGAAGAATGTACTTGAGCAGCATATTGATTTGAGTAGAAGATCAATAGAAGTAGTGCTTAAGCACTTGGGTGTATTAGCTTGATGACATCTTGAAGACATTAATGACAGTGGACAGATGATGTGGACAGACTAATAACATGATTGTGATCATTGGCAGACATTGATGACATGTTTGTGACTGTTAATTGGACCGACTGAGGCATGTACTGATTATATTTAGCCTAGCTTTCTTGAAAGAAAATGGGGTTATCAGGCCCGAGTACCTTCATTGACATATCAATCCTTGTGAGGCTTGTGAACTAGAAATGGTATGATTGTATATACTCTATGCAAACTGTAATGATGATGCACTATAATGCGTACTAGTTGATGTGATGCATAATGATGCATGCTTATACACAATGACGATACATACTATGATGACCAACATTTGCCATAGCTCGAGGTTGAAAGCATAAAACCATACATGGTAAGGTATGTTCAACAACATATACAAGTATGGTTTTGATATGAGATTGGGTTCTTTTACACAGTCAGTATTGATAGTCCACAGTTGACACAAGTTTGATGTTGATAGCTTGACATTGTGTAAAGAATATTCACAGTCCAATGATGATGATGACAGTCCTTTGAAGCATATACATAGTCCTAGTTCATAAGGTTGTGAAGTATGATTGGTCTAAGACTAACAGCCGAAGACAAGACAGTTCTAGTACATGATGAAGTGATGATATGAATAATGGTTTGAATTCTTCTACAACAGTCATACATATCCAAGGTAGGGAGTCCAAAGTTTGATGCAGAGCAAATGAAAGGTTGATGTTGCAGATCTTGAAGATGGAGATGATTAGTGTGAGCAGCAGTGTCTCTGATATTCTTGAGCAGCAGAGGTTGACAAGCATAGAATGGCAGCAATAGTGTTGATAAAGAGCAGAGATTGATGATCAGTGATAGGAGCTGTATGATGACTTGACAATGAACAGCAGAGGTGAGCAGACCTTGGTGATTGATGGCTAGATGAGCAATGTTGATGACAGTAGTTGCCCTTGTTTACACATGAAGAATGATGATCAGAGAAAAGGATGAGCAGCAACAGAACAGATTGAAGAGACAGATGATGTTGATGTGACAGTGAGCTTTAATTGTAAAAGCAAGCTTGTCTTGCTTTTGAGGTTAGGATACCTCAAACCCTTCTTAGCAAGGTCTAAGAAAACCTGGCAGGGTCATGGATGAAGAGTAGGTGCTCTTTGTATCAGTAGGTGTTGATTTTACCTCACGGTTGTAGCCGGTCCAAAACTAATACAAAAAGATTACAAAATTATATGGTGTTGTGTCCTTTTGTGTTATGGTTCTTGATGATTCAAATGCTCATGATATGTGAATGATGAAGTGAAAAATGTTTATGAAATGATTATGAAATTGGTAGAATAGTGGAATAATGAATTGGTAGTTAATTGTGACAAGTTTAGAAATTTTTTAGAATTGGCTTTACACTGATTCACTCCCCCTCTCAGTGTCTAACAACTTTTATGTATGTGATGTTTGTCAACAAGGATTTCGAGATAAGGTGTGCTGCTTTTTCAACTTGCGCCCACATAGCACCATAAGAACAAAACGATAAATGAAATACTATTCCCAATAAAACCAAAATACAGAATGATAAAAATAGTTCATCAATACTTTTCTCGTTCATTTAATGGGTGCATTGTTGTCATTGTTTGGAAGGATTGGAAGAGTACACCTCTTATCCCAATGGATGGATATATCAACGTTGGGTTGCTTTGGCTGATGAGTATTCAGAGCTCTTTCCTCCTGCAAGTTTTACAATAAGGCGATTCCCAGCCAGAATATCATTTTTTATCAGCATACACCTAAGCAAATGATTGATTTTCGCGACATCTCAACCTAGCTTCTTATCGCACCATTCCTCATGATAGACTTGGGTTTGGATCAATGGAGGAAATAGTTGCACCTCCTGTATGAACAAATAAGCTAGTGGCAAAGGTCTCTAGTACCTTGAACAGGAGAGTATCAAGTTTATAGTCTTAAAGAACACTCGGGTTTCCTTAATTTCTGCGTGGAGAATATTTGTAGTCAACACCCAATAAAATTCTTGTGGTGGATTTAACCATTTCTCTGGCTCAATCATTGATCATTTGAATGCATCCTTCTTTATGCCTTTCTAGTTTTTTTATCAGTTCTAGCAAATTCAATCAGCTACTCATTTTGCGTGCATTTTCCACCTTTCAAACTGCATGCATTTTGTTCATCTCATCTCTATTTGCGTGGAGAATGCAGTAACTTGCAGGCATTTTGTTCCAAGATTGGTGGGCACGTGCACATTTCTTCTATACTTAGGAAATTTTCAATGCTACGGGCATCTTCACCATATATGTGGGCATCTTTTCAACATTTGAAGGCATTTTCTTTCACCACTTAATTCTTCTTCCAAACTTATTTATTCCTATGGGCATTTACGTTTGATATGCTTGCATTTATTCAAATGGTGTAGGCATTTTATCAATGTCTAGTGGGAATTTCTTAGGAGTGCATGCATTATTCTTCATTAGTTGCGAACATTCAAAACCTTATTTCAAGACTGGCATTTTTCTCTCTGCCTACAAGCACTTTACACCATAGTGCGGGAATTCTCTCAATCATGTATGCATTTTCCTTCTTTATTTAATTGCATTTTTCGCGTGCCTGCAGGTCTTTTAGTGTGTGTGTTTCTCCTCCTTTTCAGGAATTTTGAGATCCAGTGGGCATTAACTAGGGTTGAGAGCATATATCCTTGCCTGTAATGGGAATTTATGGAAGTCTTCAATTGTTTAGGCAAGAAACGTAAGCTAATCTTTTCTTGTTTCATCCACGCGTACCGTCATTCATCACTTCACACGAATGTTGTAGACTGTAGATAACAATGAAGTGGAAGATAAGCCCCCACCAGTTAGGTGTGAACTAGGAAATCTAAAAGAGAAAAATCTGGTGCAAAGAGATGCACACAATTCTGAATTTTGGACTCGCTTGCAACATGATGAAGTTGCATCCACATCAGAGGAGAGGATTGAACTCATTGAGAATCCCAATCCCACTATCACCATTGTGGAGAGCTATGATCCATCTAGTCTTGCAGGTGAGAAAGAAGAAAGACAGATTCATAAAGAGAAGTGCAAGTCATAGCAAGAAAATTGTAGGAAAGAAGAAGGGGGCGATTATCCTCAAGAAGCCCACTCGTTTCCTTGGCCTTTGAAAATGGATGAAAATAAGATTCAAAATGCTTTACACCTTCTCCAAGACACACACTCTTCAGTGGCACACCAGTGTTGGATAGCTACTTCATTGGAAGTTCAATCTTCTCTTGAATCCAAGGAGGAGATGTGGAAGGCATTATCTACAATACAAGGGGAATTCTTACAATTTATTTCTGATAGATTTGATTGAGCTTGCTGATGTGTTTCATGGAGCATCCTTGAAGGATGGAGAAGAAATTTGCAAACTCACACAAGAGTTGTTGACCACCCAAGATTCCTTGAAGAGCACTCAATGTGCACTCCAAGAATCCAAGATGGAGATAGAGAAACTTCATGAGAAGTTGCAAAGGTATTACCTACCCTCCTACACACCATTCAGCCATATTCATAAGGATGATTGCATTCTTGAACAAAGGAAGGAATCTCATGAGATGGTGGATCATGAGATGCACTTAGATTTGTAGGTGCTTATGAAAAGCTACGAGGAAGAGAATATTGGACAAGCACTCATTGAGGTTGAGGGGAAGGATGAAGTGTTCTTCTCTACCAGAAAGATGGCTGATCACATTCCGTATGGATCAACAAATAAAAGTGCTTTTTCATCCATTGATTGGGTGGATAGAGACATATTTGGAAAGAAGACCTTGGGAGGTAAATTTTTTTATTTCTGCAATAATTTTTTTGTTGTGACTGACATTGTCTTGACATGTGAACATCAACAAAGACTTATTTTGCAGCTATTATCTACCTCCCATACACATGCACATGAGGTGCATTCCGATTTGCATGTGCTTGAGGACTTTGAGGTCAATCAATATGAAGATCAAGCACTTGCATGGTTCCTAAGAGATTATGAGTTGCCTCTAGGAAAATGTTGTACAATTTTGGAGGAGGCGCATGATCACACTGTCACTTAGAAAAGTAATGGAGGAATTTGTGGATCCATTATCTTGATTGATGAGAATTGTATGGATTTGGCACACAATTATTCACCCCACACTTCTATTTCATCCACATCATGTGGGGATGAAAATTGGGTGAAAGGATTTTTTCTGTTGATGCCACAAGAGGAGCATGATACTTCCACTCTTCCAATTGAGGTATTGATGGTCAAACCATGTGGTTTGAAAAGTGCATTAGTAGTAGCTGAATTATTCCCACCTGAATCATTTAGCATGAAAGTTTATCTGTCCATTGATTGGGTGGCTAGACACATGATTGAGATGTGTGCACTCAAGGGTAAACATCTTGCTTGCATCAATGGAGAGACATTGGACACATCAAATAAATTGTATGAGCAATGGCATGAGCATGTATGGCTGCTATATGATTCTTTCAGTATACATTGAGTGGCATGGGATAACATCCTGTGTATTCATAACAACAGTGACGTGAGTTCCAGTGCTAGCTTGCACATGGATTTTCATACTTTAGAGAGGCTCAAGATGATTTGGTCTCGCATTAAGGAATTCCGTGTTTGGTGGGAGAGTTTAAAAAAATTTCAGTTTGGCATGGGGAGAGATGAGCTTCTAGTATGGTGGTATGATTTTCATAACCTCATTTTCATCCTCTACAATGATAAAATTTTGTTGTTTATACTGATGGGTGGAAGGAGGCAGATAAAACCATGGGATCCCGACATTCTTAGGAATGACATAGTTCAAAAGATGGCAGCAAAATTTGGGTCCTTACAGAGGAGGCAGTGGGATCTGGGAATTCTACTCAGCTACTTTAACTGGGTTAGCAATTTTTTATAAAGGAAGTGGTATAAGGGAAATGACTATGATCAGAGTGGTGCAACAAAAACATGGTGGACAAATTTGTAGCAATCTGTGGTGCTTTTGCTTGAGGACAAGCAGACTTGGGAGGGGAGGACTGTCATATCCCACATTTTGGTCGCCAGAAGTGTTGACCTTGCCTAGCACCAAGGGGGTCAAAAGATGCATTAAATAGATTAACCTAGAATATTTTATTTAAATGTCACTTAGGAGGCATGTACTTGGTATATTAATTGTCATTAAATACTATTATGCAATTAAATAGGTGGAAAATAAGTTTCCATTAACAGGAGGGCCACTTGGGAAAGCCAACTTGCCAAGGGAAAATTAGAAAATATATGACAAAATCGACCAGACATGAAAAGAGAAAGTGCCAAATATATGACAAAAGTAGTCAAATACAAAAGAGGAAACAATTGACAAAGGAGGGTGTGATTTCCTTTTTGGAGTTCAGTCATAAAAATAGGAAAGCCAAGAAAAGCTGTCATAAGGAAAAATAACAACTATGGGTCAAAGAAAGAAAATTTTCCAAATTTGATGAAGGTGGATGAAAGGGAAACATATTTCCTATCTCACACATGCTAATTTCCTCAAGGAGGGCGAATTTGTGGCTAGGGTTAGAGTTTAGCAAGTGGTAACTTGCTTAACAAGTGATTGACTTGTTCAACAAGTCACCCAGGTTTATTTAAAGACAATTGGAGCTCCATTTCTTAGTTTGGATGTTTATTATGTTGATGTTTATAAAGCTAAAGCTTCGTTTCTAAGTGTTGTGCCTCAGGCTCTTGGGAGATGCGCCCCAAGGTTCTCATTCCTTCTCTCCTCTTCCCCTCGTCTCTGCTTCTCATTGCAGGTTACATTGGAGCTATGGAGCAGCCTCTCTAAGTTGATTCAGGATTTGTTACTAGCCTACAACCATCCATTACTGTACATCATATTTCATTAACAGGTCCAAGAGTTTTCAATATCTAAGGGTTCAAACCTCCATGCCCTTCCTTGTATTATGTCAATAAAATACATTGTAATGGTGCACAATATTGAAGAGAGTGTTATAGTTAATTGATGAGAGTAATTTTGAGTTTATTGGATGTAATATGATATCATAAACATTCTTTGCAATTTTTATTCCAATCTGGTTCGAAATGGCTGAGATTTACTAATTTTAAGTCAACCTAGTCTAGATTTGCATTGGAAAATAACTAGTTTTACTGTAACTTCCATATTTCGACTTGTATGACTCCAAATAACCCCATTATTTTTTTGATGAGTCATTAATAGACATATATAAGTCCCCCAAGTCCAAAAAAGAGAATCCTAACCTCCCTTACCCTATTTGTAAAGGCTTGAATATGGAGCTAGTGAGCTGCCCAACGAGCTAGTCTCACCTTTACAACTTGTAGAATATTTTCCTTTGCCTCTGATCTATTATTAAACTTAATGAACCTTTATTTATGATATATTAATTCTAGAACAAACCTCTGCAAGTTTCTAGAATCCCCTGGTTGAAATAGACCGAACTACTCTTCTTAGTTTCACGGTTTGGCTGCCCAGAAGCATGGTAGTAGGTTTCTGCAGTGCGGAATCTAAACCCTAAATGGCACCAGATCTAAATGTGTTAGGGGAGAGGAAATTCCATGTCTAACATCTTTCTATTTTCTTCCCACTGATCACTCTTGTCCTTTGCAAAATTTCCCAGAAGAAACCCTTGTTTTGCCCAATCTGAGAATGCTCTGTGTGAACCAATTAAAATTTCAGAATTGTTTAAGTAAAATTACAAAATTAAAGTGTTCAGGTCTTCACACCAGACTTAGGACATTACAGCTTACCCAATTTCACATTGGGGATTCCTGTGTGGTACCTCGATCCACTGGCCCGACGTCCGATGCCTTAGGTCGTCTTAATCCCTGTGCAACCCATTGCGGTCAAATCTCATCCTCCACCCAGCCCTCAAAAACCAACCATTGCACCCACACCCACACTGCCCCACCCAAAAAGGGCCAGGGGAAAAAATATGAAAGCTACCATTGAACCTCGACAGATTTCGCCTTGCGTCGTCTGTGAAGAACAGGGCCATGCAACTCAAAACTACCCTAAGATTCCCATAATCCACGCACATTTGGATGCCATGGATACAATAGAAAACATCCATGTGGTTGAACTCCCAAGTGGGCCAATAGTGAGAAAAAAGTCGTTGAGAACAAACCATGCTTGCGCCCTTTGTGGATTGTATGGACACTATTCTCACCACTTCCAGGACTTGTCTGAGTTTCGAACGGCCCTAGCCAACCTTTGACAACATGCCCTTGAATCTGAGATCACTCTGATCGAAGAAGTCCATTTCTTACCTCCTTCTTCAGACACCATGTCCATTTACATGATGTCCAGTTCCACAGACCCTTTTATCTCCCCGATCACCGACAATCCACCAGATTTGTCTTTGCGCTTCTTTTGCAACTACAAGGAGATACTTGAAGCCTTAACCGCACTAGAATACCCTTGGGACGACATGCACCATTGCTTGTTCTTCCTTCCTGAAGAACTTGCGTCGCAGTCTGACCAGTTTTTCGTTGAAACAAAGGATTTCATTCATGGGAAAGTCGACTGGTTCAAAAATCCTATTCCATCACCAGATGCCTTCGAAGAAGGGAACATGGCCAATATTTCACCAACCATTAAAATCAACATCTCAACCAATCCTGAGGTGGTTGAGGAAATGTAATGTCCTCTTCCGATTAGGCCTTGAGGCCCCAAAACTGCTAACCTATGTGATTCCTGTGGGTTCGAGCGGTTACTGACAGCTAGGGAATTAGCTAAGGACTGATGCCATCCATAGAAGATCTAGGGCATCATCATTAGGTCAAGAAGGGCCACCGGGGCCAAAGTCCACCTTCGTGCATGCCATCCAAGCATTATTTAATGATGCATGCACTCTTTAAGTCTCCATCCGCATGCATGCAAGTCAACTGCAAATTAGAAGATAAAGTGACCTAATTAGGTCAAAGATTAGGGTTTTGGCAGTTGAAAGTTATAAAAGGAGGATAAAGCGAAAGGAGACTTCAATTTTTGATGATTATTATTTTGGGAGCTTTTGGATAGCAGCACAACGTGCCGCACAGCAGTTGGGGTTGGAGACGGAGTCTTCAGCTAACGGGATTTCGACAGTGAAACATCTGTCCTAGTCTCATTCAGGGTAAGCCATATAGGTTCACCATTCTCTCTTACATTCATTCATAAGTTATCCAGTATATGGTATAGATTGTGAAGGGGACACGTGTGCAACCGTAAGGGGGGGGTTTTCAGCCAGAAATCCCTAATCAGTTGCTGGGCCTTCAGATCTTAGCTTTACTCTGAAACTCAAGCACCATTCTCATCATCAGCATCATACTCTGGTACCCGGTGATTATCAGATCTGTCCGTGCTCATCCGGAGCAGTTACCAGCTATTTCGGGATCAAGGGGGCGTGAGCAGCTGCCTCTCTGGAGAAAAGTCGCTATCCTGCCTAGAGACCTCAGAAACTCCGCATGTACCAGGCATTCTCTCCGGCACGGGAAGGCTATCAGTCCTGCAAATCGGCAGCGTCATCGGACACCTCCTTCACTGAAAACGTCACCCTTTTCTGACTTGGGTTCTTGCTGTTGGGGTTTCACCGGAAGCAGAAGATATCTGTCCATCTCTGATTCAGTTCTTGGTGCTTGCATACTCTCTCAGGAGCAGTCTAGTTAGCTTATCAGTGGTAAGTGTTCATTCTATCTCACAAACCCTAACCCTAATTTTTGCATGGCCGTTTGCATGCCCATTTGTATCAGCATATTTGATTAGAAATAGAAAATATCAGGATTTGGGATATTACAGTGGTATCAGAGCTATCTTCTTGGCCAGCTGTGGGCTTAAGAAATGAAACTTAGATGAATACAGAAGGAGACCCTTTTGTAACCTATAGGAGGAGGAAGAGTAGATACACAGGGGAGTTTGAGGATATCCAACTAGAAGATACCAATTCAGATATGGAACAAACAGGTATACACTCAGATAGGGGAAAATGAATGGGAGAAGAGGAGGATCGGATGGAGTTTCGCAGCTTGGTCTCTGCATTGCAAGACTTAGCCAAGGGACAAAAATATGTACTCAATGCAATCAACATATTATCAGCGAAACCGAAACAGGTATCAACAATACACCTCCCTCACCGGTAGATCGGGGATCTATAAGCAGCAGTGGAAAGATAGCGTACACTAACATTCAGAATACTCTGCACATATACATCAGACCTTCTATTAGGCCTACCATGACTCACTTCTTGGCAGATATAGTAGTGGGCCCGGTCATGCAGGTAGAACCTAGCGAGCCTTTTGGGGCTTATTTACAGGAGTATAGAGACTTAGGGGATGAGTTTCATGCTGCCATGTCTTTTTCAGATTTCTGCAACATGAAGAGTAGGAATAGGCCCAAGAATTTCAACAAGGGGTTCAATCACAACTATGAGTTGCAGAAGACCTTGGGCAGGTTGACCATCCCAAACTTTGATGGGACTCGCAGAGGATCAGCGAGGATATGGGTTCAAAAGTTGGATACCTATTTCCAACTCACCCCCATGACAGAGACAGACGCCATTAAATTGGCTACACTTCACCTGGATGGAGAAGCTCACGAGTGGTGGTACCACGGATTGGTGACATTGGGTCACAACACCATACATTCCTATGGTGAGTTCACTCAGAAGCTCATAGAGAGGTTTGACAGGAAAGATCCAGAGATACATTTCAGGGAGTTGGCTCAACTCAAACAGACTGGTAGTGCAGAAGCTTTCATTTCAGAGTTTCAGAGGATAGCCGTTATGGTAACAGATGTGTCAGAGAGCAGATTGACTATGTTATTCACTAAGGCTCTCACAGAGCCACTACGGGGATGGGTGAAAGCCTACAAACCCCTTAGTCTGTAGGATGCCATTAGTAGAGCAAGAGATCTTTAGGATTCAGTCCCCAAAAACAAATTCCCACTAAAAACCAATTTTCCTGTTAGGGACAAGGACAGGAAACCTTTCCAGTAGGATGTGCCCAAGAGAACCTAGTTAGACGAGGACACTAGGAAATATTTGAGACGGAAGAAACTATGCTTCACCTGTCAGGAACCATGGGTACTAGGACACAGGTGTGTAGGGAAGGCAAAGGCTCACTACATTGAGGTATATTTAGACAATGATGAGGACGACTATGAGCAGGAAGCCACAGAAGAACTATGGGCAGCTGAGGAGGAATCACACCAGGGTGATACACTAGAGGGAGTCATTGCTACATTATTCGGAGTATCGAGATTCCATACTCTCAGGGTTAAGGGAGTAGTACAGGGTCACAGAGTAGGAGTATTGATTGATGGGGGAGCCACCCACAATTTCATTGACTCCGCTTGGGTAGCCAAGAGAGGTATTCGGACCGAGAAGTTCGAAGGATTCACTGTAGTAGTAGCCGGGAACTCCAGCATGGAGTGCAACTACTGGATCCCAAAAATTGAATGTCGCCTTAGGTAACTATCAGATGACAGACTCTTTCTATGTAGTAGATGTAGCAGATACTCATGTGGTATTGGGTGTTCAGTGGCTTTATTCTATAGGGAAATACACTACAGACTATAGGGCAATGGAAATGGAATTCCAGGGACCAGACGACAAACAGGTAGTTTTGAGGGGCACGAACACTTATCCCCCAAAACCAGTCTCGTCACAGAGAATGGAGGCAGTACTCCGACATGATGATATAGAATGGGCTGGAGAATGTTTGGTCACCTTCAGGAAGCCCCCAGAGACCAGCACACAACACCCAATTGACATTCAAACCTTGCTACAAAAACATGAAAAGGTTTTTCGGGAAATTCCATCAGGTAGATCACCAGACTGAGGTTTCGAACACATCATCGAGCTAGAGGAGGGGACACAAGCAGTCATCACCACTCCTTACAGGCATCCCAAAAGATACAAGGATGAGATTGAGAAAACAATCAAAGAATTACTGGAGCTTGGATATATTCGGCCCAGTTCTAGCCCCTTCGCATCCTCAGTAGCACTGGTAAAAAAGAAGGATGGTACACTGCAAATGTACATCGATTATCGAGCACTCAACAAAAAGACCATTAAGAACAGGTATCCCATTCCCAGAATTGACGAACTCATGGATGAGCTTCGGGGAGCTCAATACTTCTCCAAGATCGATCTTCGCTCGGGATACCATCAGATCAGGGTAAGGGACCAGGACATCTCCAAAACAGCTTTTCCTTGTCACTATGGTCACTATGAGTTTTTGGTCATGCCCTTTGGACTTACCAATGCTCCAACCACTTTTCAGTCATGCATGAACCACACCTTCAGAGCACAGCTATGTAAGTTTTTGCTCGTATTCTTTGATGACATCCTGATTTACAGCAAAACATGGGAAGAGCATCTGAAACACCTGGATGAAGCATTGCGTATTTTAGAAGAACATTCGCTTTATGCAAAAATGTCCAAGTGTGAGTTTGGCATGAAGGAAATGCTATATTTAGGACACATAATCAATGCAGAAGGAGTACAGGTTGATATGGAGAAAATCCGAGCTATCAGAGATTGGCCCGCGCCAAAGACAGTTATAGAATTAAGAGGTTTCTTAGGTCTGTGCACTTATTACCGACGGTACGTTAAGGGATTCTCCCAATTTGCAGCACCCGTCACAGATCTCACCAAGAAGAGAGCGTTCACTTGGAAAGACTTAGCACAGAAAAATTTCAAGGAGATGAAGGTTATTATGAGTTCTTGTCCAGTTCTAGCATTACCAGACTTCTCACAACCCTTTGTAGTAGAATGTGATGCCTCAGGGGAAGGGTTAGGAGCAGTGTTGATGCAAAATCATCACCCTATTGCATTTGAGAGCCGTAAACTGAAGAACTACGAGCACCATTAATCCATATATGACAAAGAGATGCTAGCCATCTTGCATGCTCTCACAAAATTTAGACAGTACCTGGTGGGAAGTAAGTTCAAAATCAAAACCGATCATAACAACCTCAAGTATTTCCTGGAGCAGAAGGAACTGAATGAGCGACAGCAGAAATGGGTCAGCAAAGTACAAGCCTATGATTTCGAGATCGAGTATGTAAAAGGTAAGAATAATGTAGTAGCTGATGCATTATCCAGGCGCCCCACCCCATTATCTCTCAGTAGTATATCCACAGATTGGAGGGCACTTCTCTTAGTAGAATACTCCAAAAATAAATTCGCTTGCGAATTATTGGACGGGCAAATTTAGGATGACAGGTACAGGATTGTTGATGACATCATCTATTACAAAAATAGGATATACCTCGTTCCAGAATCCACATTGAGGAAAAAGATCATTCAGGCAGCCCATGATTCTCCTTTATTAGGGCATCAAGGTTTCTTAAAGACCTACAGGCAGATCAGAGAGAGGTTCTCATGGAAGGGTCTCAAGGGAGTTTTCAGCCAGAAAGCCCTAATCAGTTGCTGGGCCTTCAGATCTCAGCTTTACTCCGAAACTCAGGCACCATTCTCATCATCAGCATCATACTCTGGTACCCGGTGATTATTAGATCCGTCCATGCTCATCCGGAGCAGTTACCAGCTATTTCGGGATCAAGGGGGCATGAGCAGCTGCCTCTCTGGAGAAAGTCTCTATCCTGCTTAGAGACCTCAGAAACTCCGCATGTACCAGGCATTCTCTCCGGCACGGGAAGGCTATCAGTCCTGCAAATCGGCAGCGTCATCGGACACCTCCTTCACTGAAAACGTCACCCTTTTCTGACTTGGGTTCTTGCTGCTGGGGTTTCACCAGAAGCAGAAGATATCTGTCCATCTCTGATTCAGTTCTTGGTGCTTGCATACTCTCTTAGGAGCAGTCTAGTTGGCTTATCAGTGGTAAGTGTTCATTTTATCTCACAAACCCTAACCCTAATTTTTGTTATAAAATAGGGATTTTTGCATGGCAGTTTGCATGCCCAGTTGTATCAGCATATTTGCTTAGAAATAGAAAATATCGGGATTTGAGATATTATAGTGGTATCAGAGCAGCTGCCTTTGATAGCCTTCCCGTGCCAGAGAGAATGCTTGGTACATGCGGAGTTTCTGAGGTCTCTAGGCAGGATAGCGACTTGCTCCAGAGAGGCAGCTGCTCACGCTGCCAGAGGATGTCACCTGGGAAGGTGAACAGGTATTGCAGCATCCCAGTTTGAAGTTGCTTGAGGACAAGCAATCTTAAGCGGGGAGTACTATAATGTTCTCTTCCGATTAGGCCTTGAGGCCCAAAAAACGCTAACCTATGTGATTCCTGTGGGTTCGAGCGGTTATTGACAGTTAGGGAATCAGCTAAGGACTGATGCCATCCATAGAAGATCTAGGGCATCATCATTAGGTCAAAAAGGACCACCGAGGCCAAAGGCCACCTTCGTGCATGCCATCCAAGCATTATTTAATGATGCATGCACTCTTTAAGTCTCCATCCGCATGCATGTAAGTTAACTACAAATTAGAAGATAAAGTGGCCTAATTAGGTCAAAGATTAGGGTTTTGGCAGTTGAAAGTTATAAAAGGAGGATAAAGCAAAAGGAGACTTCAATTTTTGATGATTATTATTTTGGGATCTCTTAGATAGCAGCACAGCGTGCCGCACAGCACTTGGGGTTGGAGACGGAGTCTTCAGCTAACAGGATTTTGGCAGTGAAACATCTGTCCTAGTCTCATTCAAGGTAAGCCATACAGGTTCACCATTCACTCTTACATTCATTCATAAGTTATCCAGTATATGGTATAGATAGTTGCAGGGACACGTGTGCAGCTGTAAGGGGGGGGGTTTTCAGCCAGAAAGCCCTAATTAGTTGCTGGGCCTTCAGATCTCAGCTTTACTTTGAAACTCAGGCACCATTCTCATCATCAACATCATACTCCGGTACCCGGTGATTATCAGATCCATCCATGCTCATCCGGAGTAGTTACCAGCTATTTCAGGATCAAGGGGGCGTGAGCAGCTGCCTCTCTGGAGCAAAGTCGCTATCCTTCCTAGAGACCTCAGAAAATCTGCATGTACCAGGCATTCTCTCCGGCACGGGAAGGCTATCAGTCCTGCAAATCGGCAGTGTCATCGGACACCTCCTTCACTGAAAACGTCACCCTTTTCTGACTTGGGTTCTTGCTGCTGGGGTTTCACCGGAAGCAGAAGATATTTGTCCATCTCCGATTCAGTTCTTGGTGCTTTCATACTCTCTCAGGAGCAGTCTAGTTGGCTTATTAGTGGTAAGTGTTCATTCTATATCACAAACCCTAACCCTAATTTTTGCTATAAAATAGAGATTTTTGCATGGCAGTTTGCATGCCCAGTTGTATCAGCATATTTGCTTAGAAATAAAAAATATCGGGATTTGGGATATTACAGGAAATCATGCTGGGGGTATCCTGCTCCTCGGAAGAATTCGCTTCCTACAAAGCGCTCTTCCAATAATTCCACGGCATCTTTGCCTGGTCCTACATTGAAATGCTCGGGTTGGATCCATCCATTGTGGAACACCACATTGACACATGGCCCGATGTGGTCCCCATGTGCCAAAAGCAACGACCAATTCATCCCTCCAAAGTCGTCGCGGTCAAAGCCGAAGTAGAGAAGCTCCTCATGGCCGTATTCATTTACCCCATTGCTTACACGACATGGGTTTTGTTATCACCCGCCTTGTAGTTTCCTGTGTGAGGTGGATCCAAGATGGATGGTAGAGGGGTAAGTAACTAAGGGGTGGAACCACGACTGCCTAGAATCCCAAATGGATGGTTGTCATGCCAACCAAGGCAGCCTTCACTTTATGTTATCCTAGTCCAAGACAACAATGGGGGAGACCCAGATCTGCTCTCGATAGGAGAGATCAGACCTAGACACCAGAAGAAGATTAGATGGGGATTTAGGGTACTTAAGGTGCAAGGTAAATGGAAACCCTAGCTTTAGGGTTAAGGTACTAGTAACTAATGGAGATGACCACTGTTTTGGGAAACGTAACTGTGACAGGGTGAGCAAGAACAGAGTTGGGACTGCTTAGTACCAAGGGGACAATCTCAGTGAAAGATAGGTGACTTGAGTTATTAGTAGGTGTTGGCAAAAGGAATATGATTGAGGTCATGTTGTGGCTAGCGCTAGCTAGGAGATCAGTGCCTTGTGTGCATTGGGCAAAGGAGTAAGCAATAAACCAATGTTTCAGAGAACCCACCTGGGAGACACCTTGATTTATGAACCCAGAAAGTAGTTGGTCCGGAAAATCTAAGGTACAGGAAACCCTGCTCAATGGATGGCTAGCGCTAGGGCTTAGGAAGATAGAAGGGTTACCTGGAGCCTAATGGCTCAGCGTTGAAGGGGAGAAGAGGTCAGGGTGATCTGATCTACAAGCCCAAATCAGAAAATTAGCAAAAAAATCAGATCTGGAAAAGTAAAAATCTGATGAAGGGGGCTAGGAGGCTGAAAACCAGTTTTTCAGATCTAGGGAAAACCAGAAAGAACTAGCTCAGCGTTGGGGGTGTTCTGGAATGTTCGGGACCCGATCTATTTGTCTATCTTGTCAGATTTCAGAAAAACTTACTTCCGGAAAAGTGTAATTTTCAGTGAGGGTGCTAGGGTAGTTTCAGTCAATTTTTTAGATCTAGGTCAAATGGTTAAGCAAATGGACAGCATTGGGGTTGATTTAGGCTGTGTGGGGCCCGATCTATCCATCCATGAAGTCAAAATTCAGAAAAACTCAAAACCCTAGCAGGTTAATTTTTCAAGGGGGGTTATGCAGTTTTTTGCTTAAAAATCAGATCTAGGTCAAGCTGTGAGGAATTTGACCAGTGTTTCAGTTGATTTGATGAAGGGGAGGCCCAATCTATGAAACCCAGAAATGGTTTGGCAAAATATTGGACTATTCCCAAGTTTATTATTTTTCAGGGTTTTAAGTGCTTTAGGAGTTTTCAAAAAGAGTTGAAGAAAAGCAAGGTACAATGGAATAAGATCTGAAAAAGAAGAGACTTACCTACTGAATCTTACCTGGAAATGCTTGTAGAAGTCTGTAACAGTGACGATCTTTGCTATCCCGATCAATTCTAGAAGATCCCCATGATTTCTATGGCATATGCAAGCTCCAAGCCACCAATGCACCCCCTACCCTGCATGAGCAAATGTCAACCATATCAGAGTTGCTAATACAAGATAAAGAAATTGAATGCTACAAGACAGTAAAATGAAGTAATCATAGATTAGAATGAAACTAATGAAAACCCCCTGATCCAAGATGAAGATAACCGAGCGAGTTGAGGTCCCCCTACAAAAATGCTCTAGCCAAAACGCCCTCCTGTAGACAAAATAATGATAGACACGAAAAATATAGATCTCACGAGAATTTCCACAATGCTATGAAGATGAAGACTAGCTAATCACCATTTGAGCACATCAGATGCAAAGCAGATCCAGAAAAATTTCCACAAAAAAAAGTTTTTCTATTATTCAGATCCAAGAGCCAAAGACCTTTACAAATGAGAAGCTCTCTCCTTTAAATAGAAATAAGAGAACCTCAATTATAACCAAATCCTAACCACTTTCAAAATGAGTGGCTAAGATTAAAAGATAAAATGTTCTAATCAATGGTTGAGATGAGCTCAACATACAACACATGGATCAATATAACCATAATTTACCAAAGTGGACTAAACCACCCAAAATAAGGTAACCCACTCAACAAGGAATAAATGAAGCACATGGTGGGTCCAAGGAGTGTTTGACTAACTCCCTATGGGTGTCCCCATGGCATAATAAAATAATATAATAATTTATTTCTTTGACTTTTGTGCCTCCTTGAGGAAATCATGAGCCTCCCAAAAAGAGCTCCAAAAAATAATATAAAAGTGCCCCAAAATAGATGTGGGCCCAATCAGGAGCTGCAACTGCTGGAGAAGGTGTGGAGGACATCACTCTCATCATCATGACTCATCCCATGTCATTTCCTTGCCTCAGTAGCCCAAATTGATTTCTTCAATAGCCATTTAATCATTTTTTAATCTGCCTTGAGAAACGTAATCCTGACAAAACAGCCTCCTAGGGTGCCTACGTTGTCAAACTGAGCCCCCAAGCTCTCTAGGATGGGGGTACTATGGTACAAACAAGTGGCTGCAACCCCCTATGCCCAAAAAATGCCCTAGGAGATCCAACTGAAACATCTCCTTGCTCAAAAATATCAATCTGTGAAGAAAAACTGCATCAGAAAGGCAGAATGAGCCTGATCACATCTGTAAGTGCCCGGAACTGGAAATAAAATGTCTCATTAGACTCAGAGACTCCAAATCCATCTAAGGTGTATACTCATACCCCTCATAGGTCTCTATTGGATCATCAATCATATCTAATAAACAGTATAACCATTTGTGAATAATCAGACACCAATAATAACTCAGACTATATCCATCCGCTGCAAGTGTTAAAAAGGTTAAGACATGCTCTACAACTCATTCAAGTAACAATCACAACAAGTAGCATTCATTTCACTGGAGGTACATCAACCAATACATATATAAGGCTTTATTCATTATTACTTAGACTTAGACTTTCAAGACTATACTCACTTCATAGCTGTAGCCAATTTGCTAGTGAAGGGTGAAGGGTGGAAATGACAAGGCTAAGGCAAAAGATGACTTCCTACTCAACATCATGACACTTTGGACAAGGAAAGGGAATACTCACTATAACCAATGTTAGACAAACAACAACACAAGGAATGATAGTGCCTCACAAATGGGTGAGTTGTTTAGAGAGCGCTTATTCAACTTAGGCATCATGTCTACATCAAGCTTGATCCAAGTTCATTAGGATCATCATTTTTATTCCATAGCCTTTTTGGACTATATGACCCTTTCGAGACTTTACCAGTGCTTAAAAGCACAGCTAATCGCAGCTTTCATCCGGGACATATTTTATAAGGTCAATGTATTTTTTATCATTTCTTTTTGAACCTTTTCTTATACTCTTCAAGGAGTATTTTAGCATTTCATTGCTCTTGCCCTCTTTACATATGTTAAGAAACACAGTTTTATAATTTTCATTTTTCATGGGTGCATATTCAATAATTTCAACACAGGTAGTACATGAGCTTTCAGTTTTAGCCAACAACATCTCAAGTGACTAGGGGGAATTCTGCATAGTGCCAAACATCGGGACAACCGACCAGAATGATTTAGGCATACTATCCAACTTACCAAAAGCAAGTTTTGTCACCAATTCAGAGTCGAGACACAATATAAACAGGGAGGCTTGTCCAACAAAAGTTCTAGCGGGGAAAAAGATCCTCCATGCCATAAGTCAAGAAGTCAGTCGTGCTGAAAACTAAACTGGAAGGTAATGGATGGGTGAAGACAATGAATGATGGAGCCAACACTAGCAAGCCAAAACAATGGTGGGAATGACTACCTCTATTCTCCCTAAGGAAGGTAAAACTAATGAGTATAGATCAAGAACTTTCAAGTCTAAGTAGGGACATCAATACATAGTACAATATACAACTAAGTCCATATAAATATGATCGCTAGATCATGATACCACAAGTTAATACATGTCACAAGAATAAGTATAAGAGCAATAATAACCATAACCAAATATAAAATGCCGAGTCACAACCATGCAATATAATCCATCTGAGACGCCATTTGTCCAATGAGAAAGAACTGACATAAAACTGGGCATCAATGACTACTCTGAAAATGACATAAATGGCTACATCTGTCCTCAAATCTGAGTGTCCTGAGACTCAGTCCTGAGATGGGAGAGTACAATAGTCCACTAATATAATCATGATCCACAAAATGCTCATCTTAGCATCTCATATGTAAGAGATATGGCTGAAAAATGTACTGTGTCTGAAAAATAGAATATGGTAGCTTGGCTACTATATATGTGATAACAGGTTTCAAATCCTGTTCCTATGAATAAAAAACATGGTACCATCCGCGTTTGCACAGACATCCGTGATATGAATTGGGCTTGTCCCAAAGACAACTTCCCAACACCCTTCATCGATTAGATCATCGATGCGTGCACTGGACATGAGGTCTTTTCCTTCATGGACTGCTTTTCCGAATATAACCAAATTCAGATCCAGAAAGAAGATCGTTACAAGACTGCATTCACAACCCTGTGGGGCACATTCACATATCGAGTAATGCCCTTTGGTCTAAAGAACGTTGGAGCCACCTTCCAGCGCGCCATGACACACTGTTTCCACGACCTTATCCACATCATGTTGGTCTATCTTGACAACCTCATTGCTTGATCACAGAAGTAAGCACAACACATGGACGACTTGCGGAAAGCCTTCCGACGATGTCGCAAGTAAAAAATCCACTTGAACCCTTTCAAGTGTGTTTTCTGTGTCCCAACGGGCCATCTCCTAGGGTTCATTGTGTCACACAAAGGAATGACCGCTGATCCCCTGGAAGTCCAAACCACTTTCCCTCTAACATAACCTCTTTAAGTGATGTGTAGTTCTGCTTGTAACATAGTCTTGTCCCTTTTTGTTTTACACATTTTTTAAAGTGAGTCTTATTTATTGTTTCCTTCATTGCTCCAGATGGATCCTACCTCGTGTCGATACATTGGATTTGCTGATGGAGCAAGCAGATGGTCTCCGAATATCGCCTCGGCTGCATGGGTCATCTACTCCCCGTCGCAGGAGTTGATTCATATTGATGGAATATGCGTGGGCATTGCAACCAACAACTAGATAGAATATGATGGCATCAACGGCCTCTTAGCTGTCACCCTCTAGGTGGGATTCCGCCATCTCGACATCTTCTTAGACTCCCAGCTGCTTGTCTCTCAGTTGAACAACTATTACTAGGTACGTGATCCCTACCTCTTTAGAAAATTCTTGCACACTAAATAGATGGTTAGAACATTTGAATCCATCACATTCACACATGTTCCCAGAAACCTCCGCAATCGCACATAGGAAACATACAAAAAACATCATACATCATCATGTATAAACATGCATACACATCTAAAAATACATCACATAGGNACGACTCACATATAAAACCATAAAAGCGCATCCATGTGCGTCAAATATATATATATATATATATATATATATATATATATATCGCATGTCCAAAATATGTCCAGTACAAAATGAGAAGCTACATATGCTTTCTTAGGTTAATACACATAGCGATACAAAAAATAACAAGTGCACCAACGCACTAGGGGCAACCCCACTAGTTGCTAGTCTGACCTAGACTCATCCTCATCATCTGGCTCAGTGTCATCATCTTCCTCAGAGGACTCATCGTTCTCTGCAGGAAGATCCCCTCAATCTGCCCAATGAACATAATCACAAGCCACGACCATCCTCCTCATCAGAGAGGTCCACTCTGGAGGCACACTGTGAATGGAGGAAATCAGCTCATTGTCTAAGTGCCGCCAGCCTACGTCAGAGATCCCCTCAGCAAGCTGCTCTAAGTGTAGAAAAATAATGTCCACCTCCCACCGCCGCCTACGAGGGTGCCTCGCAAGGACCGCTTCCTCCGCAATCGCGACCACCCGCCTCTGATACCCAGGCGGCGAGCGAGGACCAATATCTGCATACGCAAACAAAGACGCCATCAGTCTATGCATATAATCATACAACTATCAACCAACTAAACTACTCTATGTATAAATATGAACACAAAAACATCACACATACATACTAGATGGTCCCCATGCCTGGCCTGGAGGTTGGGCCATCTCAGGGTCCCCATGATAGTGCATACCCGCATACGGGTACTCCTCAATAACCACTTGGAGCTGCCGCCACTGCTCTAGCATCTCCTCTGTAAAAAAGCGGCCCACTTTGCCGCCACCCTCTCGCACCATCATCTGGCACCATCTATGCATTCGCGGCTCCCGCGGACCTATATCCCGCACTGCCTAATGCGGATGCAGAGCAGGTACTTTCTCAAAAAAGAAAGCACATAAGAAAGAGCCAAAACAAAAGCTTCCCCCAGATGCCCTTGCATGGTTCAGCTAACCCCAAACTTCCAGTAGGTACATTGAGCCCACCCATAGTAAGTGCCCCTCATGGCATACTCTACCATCTGCAGCTGCCCTCCCGATATCTTATGGTTCCCTGTGGAACCCAAGACACGCATCACCAGTGTCACCACAGCCCATGTCGACAAGTCCTCAATATCACATGTCAGGATGTGTGTACCACACACATACGTAGTAGCGTAATAGTGCCTATCACATAACTCCTCCAGCGTCTCTCCACGAGACAGTACTAGCACCAAGTTGCCAACGACTCCCAACATCGAGAGCCCAGTCAAAAAATATACATCCAACAGCGTAATCTCAACACGCTACCCGTGGATCGTGAAAGCCTCCTCTCTAATATCCCAGAAGCTCACCAGATTCTGTAGCAGTAGATGTAATCTCTTCATCAGGGGAATCCGCATGAACTTCAGCAACCCACAACGGGCCAGTACACAACGCACATTCCCGTCCCGTAATGCCTCCCTTCGAATGTCTTTGCAGTCTCTTTCACACCACTTAGTCTCAGGCATTCTGCATAAGCATAACACAACTGTCAGCCATAGCTTTCAGTGAAACGATCACCCAGGGACCAGGTCGCACTTGTCAAGCCAAAAAGAGTGACCAAGTCACTCAAAACAACCCCACAGAAGCGACTGAGTCGCACTCTTCAGCCTCACAGGAGCGACCTCAGATTGCTCCTTTCTGCCCGAAAGGAGCGACCCAGTTGCACCTGTTCGGGAAGAATGAGCAACCCAGTCGCTCATTTACCCACGAAAAGTGTGACCTGGCCCATAGAAGCCCTAGCAGGCTCACAAAGGGCCCCCAGGTGGGAAAATCCAAAAAGTAAACCACTGAAAAAGATAGATTTTGCAATAGCTCTTACCTGCAAGTTATGGATCTCGAAATCGCTAGTCAAAACAGAAGAAATCAACAAAAGAAGTTTGGGGACCACGTCTTCAACTCAATAGTGAACAGTGACAATGAAACTTCACAAAGTGGTCCCTACCCATTTATAGGTCGCATTTGACCTGTTTTCTTCCTTTTCACATAACAGGGCCATACGAAGTCCGTTTGGGATGCTGTTTGCACCATTGGTTTCAGAATTCCGTCCTCTATCTTTTAATGAGACCATCATCTCATGTTTAATAAGTAATTTTTGGGGCCACTTCCTGAGAGTTACCTCGGTTTACATACCACATTGTGATATAAGTGTCTCTGGACCTATACTTGTACCACACCTTCCTACTGCAACTTATGCGGGATCCCGGACCATCTCCTAGAAGGCACACCATTTTATTATTTCAGCCTATAACTGTCTAATCCGTCCACTGCAACTCACGCGGGTTCTCAGACTATTTCCCGGAGGATGGTTCAATTCTTTCACATACATTTGGCATATAACTGTCTATGGACTTGCACTCACATCATATGTAGTCCAGTCCATCCATACTCACACAAGACTCTCTTGACCTCTATTCGAGATCCACCTCGGTCTACGTGCCTCTGTCGCATCGACTCGCGTGCCTCTGCCACGATCTATCCGGTGCATGTACATGTATGTTTAAGAGCCACCTGCTCCATCCATACTACACGGATGACCTTTAGAACACTGTCCATTTTCTCGACATGGGGGCACCATCAGTGCCCCCTCGATCGTTTGACCATACTAGAGTTTTTGTTAAGCTCTTTTCTGACTCCTAAAATAATGAAAAGATTGCCAAGCGCATTTGCTTCCTCTCCCGCTCATTAAAGTATCTGAAAGGGCGTCTACATTGCTTCGTCTACCTCCTTTTGCAAACCATGTAGACTACCATTTGAAAAGGACCACCTTGGCACATTCAAGCCAAGACTGTTCCCCTCTGTATCCTTTTATGCTTTCTCGAGTAGAGGGGCCGAACTTTATGAAAAATCTCACCATGGGTTGTCGTTAAGCTCTTTTCCAGCCTTATTATCAAGAAAAGATCACCGAGCAAACTTGGTTTCATTCATGCTCGTAAAATGAATGATCGTCCAATCAGTACAGGTTTAACCTTTTCCGGCTTGATTGGATTACCAACAATAAAGAAGTCTCCCATTTCTCAAAGGATGGGCAAGCTCTCCTATGCACACTTTTAACCTTTTTGGGCACAGGAGACTATCAACGAAAAAGAGACCCCACTGGAGTCTTCTTCATGTTTTCAGACTCTCTAAACTTGAAAGCACCATCGAGTAGTCAGTTTCTTGGGCTCGCTAAAAATCTATGAGATTGTACCACAATGGTGTCTTTAGACACCACCCCACATAAACAGTTCGGCATCATTTCCACTTTGGGTCTCCTTTTTTCAAAGTATTCTGCGATGTGTCTTCCTTGGATCCCATAAATACCAAAAGTGTCTACCTCCCCCAAGTATTTTCCATCTGTAGCTACATTCCCGGTATTACAGCTATGATCCCTTTCCCATGAGTCAGTTTAATTTGCTTCCTGGTACGCCCTGCCATCATACTCTGAACAAAGGAAGTTTGAGTCCCCCATGATTCCCTGCCCTTGTTCAACTCCTCCCCCCCCATCCAGTGGGCCAGTCCTCATATTGTCTCACATCTTGTGGTTATCTCCCTCGTGCTTCTGATCAAGAAAACACCATTACCTTATCCAGTTGCAAGTCTCCCTCTGTCGACGACAACACACATATTCCAGAGGATAGACCCAAAGGTCCCTATATCCTAGTTTCATTAACCTCATTGATGAGTTCCTTGGATCACTTGAGAGGAGTCCTTAGTGTCTCTCAGGATGGTTGTTTCTCACGTGCTCGACTCCAGCTACACCATCGCACCATTGAGATTTGTACAGGGTAATGGTCCATGCAATATTTGGTTGAAGACCCCGGATGTCCCCTGACTCTAACACATTGATGATTCTATTGAGGGACCCAAACAAGTTCATGTCCCTTATGATTTTCGGGTTGCGTTGGAGACAGTGTTCAGAAGCCCCAGCAGTGCTTCTATATAGATTTATGATTGATGCAACATATTTCTACCACAAAGAATTTGACTCTTTGTCAGTGAGTCCCTACAATTATGTACCATTCCAGATCCAAAGCCTTGGTTCACCTAGTGATGTCATCCATATATATAGGGTTTCCATCACTTTGCACGTTACGTACCTCAATTCCATTTGATCTGATCTGGTTTCTAGGTCTGATCTCTCCTGTCGAGAGTAGATCTGGGTCTCCCCCATTGTTGTCTTGCGCTAAGATAACATAAAGTGAACACTGCCTCGATTGGCATGACAACCATCCATTTGGGAGTCGAGGAAATCTTGGTTCCACCTCTTTAGTTTCTTGTCCCTCTACCATCCACCATGGATCCATCTCACATAGGCAGCTACAAGGTTGGTGGTAAAATGTATCTTGACATGAGGATACATCACGGGGAACATCAGGTATAATGGTATATAAGTAGCCCGATTGGGTGTATATAAGATCGAGCTGTTGGGCCTTAAGGATGGCTTCCTCCTCAGTTTGTGGTTGCTTAGATGCAACATCCTTGGATATGGGGGGGAGTAAGGTTTTGAGGAACCAATCTAAGAAAATCCTATCATATAACTGGATATTACACAGGATACGATGACGACACCATTCATGGATATGATCTATGATATGGGTAGTTGTGCTATGTTGACAGGATAATAATATTTCCAACCCCTCATCATAACAAATGGGTAGTTGGAAGTATTGAAGGAACATCGAGGCTAACGAGGAAAATTCCGGGCAGGTGGAATGAGGCAGCTCTATATACCATTTGGCTGCAACACTAGTGAGTGTGCACTGGAATAAACTCAATCGAACGGAGTCATCCACTATGTTGTTATATGAACACCACAAGCAGAATGACATAATATCGTTTTGGGGGTCCTCTCTCAACTTACCCTGAAACTTAGGGATGTTTGAGGGAAGTTTGGTAGGCACAGGAGGCGATAGTGGTTATGCGGAATGGGGTCATTGGTCAACCGTTCCAATTTAGGAAGGTCGAGGCTAGCCATAAAAGGTATACTAGTACCGAGAGTGTATAGAGAAGGGACAACAATGGTACTGGCAGTAGTAGGAATGTAGTTCCCATGTGTAACTGGGGGTGGGTAAGGTTGACTTCTGACAGTAGGAATGGTCACTAGTATGGTATGAATAGTCAGAATAGACATAGAAGGGCCACTACCTCGAGGTATAAATGGTGGAATGGTAGGAACCACAGTGGCTGGAGTGGGGCCACCACTAGTGGGTAGCAGACCAACAATATTGTGTGCAGTGGAAAGGGGCCCACTAGGACTAGGATCTATTGGTTCGGTGGAAGGGATACCCATAATGATGGGAGAAACAAACACACTCCCAATACCAATCATCACCCCTTGGAAGGGATGAGGATGTGCACTAGCCATGGGGCTAGAAGGGGCAGTGAACAAGGTCGGTTCGGATTGATATGAATCTGAATTAGAAGCAGAGGTTGTATGTGGCTCCAAAGGTGGTTAACGATGTCAAATATGGATTTGACGGTAACAGTTCTAGGAACCAAACTGAGGGGTGTGCCCCCTAAGCCCATGCGAATAACATAGTGGAGCTATGATGACATGATGGAGTGCTGTGTAATGAATAAAAATTCAAGAGTATCAATCACAACCTCAAAAACCAAACTACAACTGAGTGTGTAGAAGGAGAACATATAAATGGAGGCTCATAGGCCAAAACCAATCTCTAAAACTGAACTACAACAACGGGCTGCAACAAGGTGAATCTACAACAAAGTGACTAGAAATACAACAAGCAACATGACCTAGACATAAAATGACGCACTAATCTATGGGATAAAAGTGCAAGCAAACTCCTAACTACAAGATGGAATCCCTTCACAAATTGTATCCTCAGTAGATTGATGAAATCCCAGTTAGAAAATACAAAATGGAAGAAAAAATAGGCTAAGAGAATCCCACAACCGAGAAATACCTCTAGGTAAAAGAGCCCTAGAAAGAATGGAAACTAGGCTACCTCGTTCATGACACATCTAGTTGGTTTCTTGGCACTTAAGCCCTTTCGTCCTCAATACACTTCTGGGTTTTACGAGGAGGACTGTGAAGGGTTAGCCTTTGTTGCAGCTTACTCTTACAGAGCAGCCCCCCCCCCCGACAGACTGGCCTTGACCATGTCAACAAGTACAAGAGGATTTTGGTCCCCTAATGGACAACAACTATGTATCAAGATGTGAGTGACAAAGGGGTGTTATTAGGATGCCTATCCCCAATGTCCTAACTTAGCTACAAGATTTTTTTGTCCTCAAATGAGGTTACAATGTTGGTTGTAGTAAGTTATTTTTAAGGCTAGCTTGGGGTCATGAACCAAGCGTTTTTATCCTTAGGGTGTGAGATGTGTATAAAACCCAAGAATCCTATAACAAAGATGCAACGATCTCACTGCTCGGATGCAAATAAAATGCAGATATATAGTAGTGAATGACAGCAAATATCATGCAAAATCACAACTAATTCTTCTAGAAAATAAAATAAACACAAGCAAATGAATGTCTAAGGAACTTACCAGGGTGTAGGAAACACACAAAGGATCTTGAATACCAAGCTCGACTCAAGAGCCTCACATATAAGGAAAAGATCACCTCAAAACAAACCAAGGGGCTATAATGGATCATATATGGACAAAAACAGGTCGGAAATGGGTAAAACACAGACAGGGGGTCTGGAACAATGATCTCAAGCACCGAAAAGGATTGAAAAACTGCAGGTCATACCTGTCGATGGAATAGGCGCAATTGAGGTCGCATAGAACTGGGAAACAATTGTGACCAAGGAATAAAAATAGTCAAAAGGCTCAGGTCACATAAAACAGAGGATTAAGCATGATAGGTCGCACAAAACCAAGTCACAGTAGCGACCGGGGTCGCTCCGGAAGCTAAGACAGGTGTTATCTAGGTCTGGCTTTTTATGTTTTTTTAGTTTTTTTGTACTTTTTTTCAGATTAGAAATCTTGAAAAAGAATAAAATTTCTTATAGTACATAGCGAGGAGGAGACGAGTGTCGCGGGAAAGAAAAATAGTTCCAAGCAGTGGAACATACCTATTCTTAATGAAAGGAAGCATGTGTAGCATAAGGACACTCAAGGGGATGTCTCCTCTCAGGAAGGGATGATGAAGCTGCAAAAGATATATAAAAGGACCTGCTTGGCTAGGATTGAGACAAGCTCAGGCTATATGGCTTATAACTCTAAAGCGGGGAGCCAACATAAATCTCAATAAGGAAATCAAACACATGAAATGCAATTATAGCTTGATATATAAATGGGATTCCCTGTAGGAGATGGCCATCATAAAGTTCAAGAGAGAATATGAGATTCTCACTCAAAGACATGGTATGACTAAAAGGGACTCCTAGACCTAAGGAAGAATCTCGGCATGGTTACCAAATGAAAAAGTGGGATCTAACTAGGGCACCCATGAATAGGAAGGCTCTACCACTTACGTAACGTCCCTTTTAGTAGCAATGTGATGGTTTCATAACATTACAAAGTGGGTTCGTACCTATAGTTAAGGTGACATGGTCATAAGCAATGCATAATGCAAGAGGAAATGTGACCCTATCCTATATCCCAGTTCAAAATTATACCTGTCATGGGAACGAATGAATGAATCAAAGCCTCATAGAGAGTGTACTAAAAAATGGACACTACATGACAATAATATTAGTCCAAAAAAACTGGAAACAGTCAGTAAAGAGTCCAAACTATATAGGATATAGGGAGGATTGATCATGAAAACTGCATTCAAAGGAAATAGTGTGGTGGATGATGGGACATAAGAAGGAATGTAAGGTGTAGATCCAATGTTCATGTATCCACTACCACCCCCATGAGAACGAACTAAGGGAGTGAAAATCCTCCACAAATGGATTAGAGGGTGGAATATGACCATTCCCAAATCTATCATCAAGGTAAGGGGCTGTGGTGCCCCCCAATCCAACACCAAGGTCCACACTAAAACCGAGGATGGGTGACGGAATACTAGTAATGATATCAGGCATGCCAAACATAAAAGGACCCAAACTCAAGAGAACATAAATATACTCAAGTTACCGTGATCCCTAAATCCAACTAGCTCATAAAGAGCACACTCCTAAGAAAATCTAAGATAGATGCAAACAAGCCAAGAGGGAGGATAAATGAGCTTCCGAATGTAGCAGGTGTGTCTCGCCTAGGAGAGTCCTGAAGCTCCCATACACTACAAGCGGAGTTGTGTAACCAATTATAGTGGCACTCAGCGTCAACGCGTAAAGCGTCTGTGGTGTCTGACCCCTACCTGGACATGACACTCACAGAATAACCTCTATAAGTACCCCCTGTGATATCTAGGTAAGCAAACTAAGGTCACCCCAATATAACCATTGCTTAGGTGGATAGTCGTAGGAGGGATCTACCGTATGGGCAGGGTAACAAAGCCCGAAGCTCGAAAGCACCAAAGGTACCTCAAAATCCCCCATATGCGAATAATATCCTGGAAGTATATCCGACGTCGCATAAAGACCGGCAAGGGGATATCCCCAACACAAATGTGTACGCTGCCTCATGCTTAACTCCTGTGTAAGAGGAGCTTCCTAAGAACACTAATTATACCAAGTATTTCACTCTATCAACTAGACAGACACTTATTTGTTTTGTTTAGTAGTCTTGGAGAAATTTACTCACAACAACCTATTCCAAGACTCTAAAACCTAAGCTTGTTGATGCACCACTATCAAATAAAAAGTGTAATTCATTTTATATTAAGCGTTTATTTTAAAAGCTATGATTACTCAAAGGAAATGGTTGTGCAATTAGTGATATTATGACTTAGCAAATGAAGTAAATATGCACACCTAGCAAACAATGGCAAGTGCAAGTTGTCTTTAAATATGAAGAAAGGGGTATGCCATTACATGAAATACACAAAAATTCATTCCTTTCCAAATTCCAATGCAATCCTTCCTATATGAAATCCTAAACACAACTCTCATCTAAGCAATCCAATGCAAATACCTCCTTAAATCCATATGTGAGATGCAAGTAAGAATGCAACTATATAATTATTTTGTATTTTCAATATAAAAGAATGAAAATGCAATAAAAATCATTAAAATTCTTAGTCTCTATAGAAAGCATCAAACATAAGCCAAGCAAGACACTGAGGCAAAAATACTAATGCACTAATGGAAAAACAAAAAAGGAGATAAATGACTAGAGCTACTTTCAAAGAAAAAACAATGAAAAAGGGGTCTCTGGTCACAAAAGAAGCAATCAACAGACAACATCAGTACCTAGGAGGATCAAGCCAGACTCACAACCCACCAAACAACTTCCTGGATAAAAAATCAACCAAAAGGGAGGATGCACATGATTGTTCAAAGAACATTGGTGTATGTACACGACTAGGTAGAGGACAACCTATGTATATACGCGATTGTACATACTTTGACCCGTGTATACAGAGAATAAAGTGGTAAAAATAAAGCCAAGGGTCACACCACTCTAGGGGAGTGTCAATGGATGAACATACTACTAAATGCGACACAGAAACGAGGAGAAAGAGAGAACAAATTGAGTGAAAAAGTGCACTCACATCCCAAAGAAAAAACAAGGAACCTCCCCAACGGAGTCACCAATTCCGTTACGAAGAGAAACTTTATATGGCTTGAGATAGACCATAACATATTGAATGACACCATAAATCAATCCACTTCAATACACAAGATAAATAAATTCCGCTAACACTAAGGGATACATAACATACCTTATTTTGGACGGTTGTAGTAGATCCCCATTGAGATTTTCAACCATGCTAGTACCTACAATTCATCCTCAACAACAAGGAACAAAGAAAGCCTGATATAAGTCAAGTGTTAGTAATACTCTAGCATATATAAATCCAACATGTATAATCAAACACAACTACATCCATGGATAAAAATATTCATAGTCATACACATGTTATGGACGAGAAATGGATATTTCTATTAATAATGAACATAGATAACAATGACAAACTATGAAGGCACCTTGTCGAAATAGAGAAATCAAGTCCTCCACCACTTTAATTCTCCATCTCAATGGCAAGCTCACAAGGCAATGGAAAGCTTGGGAAGAGCAACGATGTGTGCTCAAAAATAAATAGGGATGTAGATTCAAGCATATATGAATGAGGCAATAATGAACTATAGTTTCTTTGCTCTCAAATGTTCTCCTCCTTTAATGCATCCAAGAGGCTCAATATACAACCCTTCAATAGGAAATAAAGGGTCCATTCAGAGCGTTTCCAGGCATATGGAAGGCCAAGAGTCAAGTTATTCGGGACTCATTGAGGAAAACTCCAAATATTTTTGTCTTTTAGCACATTTCTCGATGTACACAGGCTACAGTGGAGCAAGCTGCATGTACACATGGGTCACAATGGAGCAAGATGCATGTATACATTGTTTTTAAGCTAAAACCCATGTATAGTAATAAACATGTGTTTTTTATGGGATTTGTTGGATCATCAAAGTATATTATTAGCAAAGGGGGTCCAAAGAGTCTGCAGAGGGACATGGAAGGCCATAAAAGTGTGAAGTACCAAGTGTGGTAAACTCAGCTATAACAATTACCAATACCCTATAAAAGGGACTAGAGAAGCTTCATATAAGCTAGACTCCGAGAAAAATTTAAAGATGAAGGATGTGTTATATGTTCCAGGTTTGAATAAAACTATTCTCTCCATCTCTGCACTAGATGCAAAGGGAATGAGAGTTTCATTTGTCTATGGCCAAGTTTTGACGTGGACTAAAGGGAAGACAATAGATGATGCAACACTGATTGAATAAGAAGACATAGGCTTGTACAAGATCAAGGGACAACCTGAACAAGCAATGGTTCATGGGTCAATTGAACCAAGCAAACCATGTCGTAGAAGGCTTGCACATGTGCACTACAGAGCACTACTGATGGCAAGAAAAGCAGTCTTTGAACTGCCAGAGATCCAGGAAAAGCATGAAGGCATTTGCAAAGGATGTGCACAAGGAAATAATGTGAAGAAGACATTTCCTTAGCAGTGAGAGCAAGGCTAAAGGAATACTGAAGATAATACACTCGAATGTATGTGGGCCCATGTCTTTTAGCTCATTAAGAGGGTATGGATACTATATTTTCTTTATAGATGATTTCTCATGTAAGACTTTGATATATTTCTTGAAAGGGAAAAATGAAAATTTTTGGTAAGTTCAAGGAATATAAATCCTTGGTCGAGAACCAAACCGATAGGAAGATCAAGACTTTACAGTCAGATAATGGCAGAGAATTCACCTCAGAATAATTCAAGGAACTCTATAGAGAATCTGCAATTAAGAGGGAGTTCGAGTTGAGAACTCCCTAGAATCCCTAGTAGAATGGAGTTGCAGAACGAAAGAGCCAAACCATCACGAAAGCATCAAAGAAATGCTACATGACCAGGATATTCCTATGCACCTTTGGGTAGAGGCAGCAAGGATAGTTGTGTATGTATACAACAGTACTCCTCATCAAGTACTTGGAAACAAGACTCCGGAGAGAAACTAGAAGTCAGGCATATGAGAATATTTGGTTGCTTGGTGTACATACATATCCCAAAGGAGAAAATGACCAAGCTCGATCCTTCTGGGAGGAAGGGTATATTCGTAGGATAAAATGATACATCAAAGGCCTACCGAATATACTTCTTAGGATTGAAGAAGATAAAAAATTAGTAGAGATGTAACCTTTGATGAAGAATCGACATACTTTAGATCCAGAAAGACACCTAGTCAGAAGGATGAGGAACCTGAAGATACGAGATCCTGAGGTATGAAAAATGGAGATACAATTCTAGAAGACCATGAAGATCATGACATGATAGAACCACAAGATCCAATAGAGATAATCCTTGAGAAGGACTCCCACAAGAGGAAATCAACATGGGCACAAGAGATCACACGAGAAGCAGAAATGTATGACACTCCAGAAGGAATACATAGAGAAAGAAAAAGGCAAAATCCCTACAATAGCTACGTGGCCCTACTATGTGACATCATTGACACAGAACCTTCCACCTATGAAGAGGCTGTAGAAAGAAAGAATGGAAGGATTCCATGATCAAGGAATATTAGTCGATCATGAAGAATGATGTCTGGGAGATGATTCCGATACGGGAAAAGAATTATGTCATGATTTCGAAGTCGATCTACAAGATTAAGTATGCTACAGATGGTAGCATTGAGAAATACTAGGTAAGGTTTGTAGCATAAGGCTTCTCATAGAAAGAAGGCATAGACTACGAAGAGACATTTGCACTCATGGCGAGATATACTTCCATTAGGACCATACTTGCATTGGAAGTAGTTATGAAATGAAAAATACACCAAATGGATGCTAAGACAACTTTATTGAATGGTGTAGTTGAGGAGGAAGTGTACGTGGAACAAACACTGGGATTCAAGACACATGACAAGTAGACCCAGGTGTGAAAATTGAATAAGGCCTTGTATGGATTTAAACAGGAACCAAGGACATGGTGCAATAGGTTAGATAGCTTGCTGATGAGCCTAGGATTTACCAAGACTAAAGCATATTCCAACCGTTACTTCAAGGTTGAAGATGAAACACCAGTGAGGCTCCTGCTATATGTCGATGACTTGTTCCTAATAGGAGAAGATGAACTCATTAAAGATGCAAGGAGGAGACTTGATACATAGTTCGAAATGAAATACGTAGGTATGATGCACTACTTCTTAGGCATGGAGGTGTGTCAGAGTGTAGATGGGATATTCCTTGGTTAAGCAAAGTATGCAGTGGAGATTCTGAAGAGATTCACAATGTTGGATTGCAAGGAAATAACCACACCTATGGAATCTAACTTGAAGCTTCTAAGTTATTCTTCATCTGATTCGGTTGATTCCATGATGTATTGTTAGATGATTGGCTCATTGATGTACCTGAAAAATATGAGGCTAGGCATATGATTTGTGGTTAACACCCTCAACCAATTCCTGACGGATTCGAGACATGTTCACCTGATAGTGGAAAATCATGTATCGAGTTACCTAAAAGGTACAATGGATTATGGGCTCAAATATGATGTGAATCAAAAGATTAACCTACATGGTTATGTTGATTTGGATTGGGTAGGTAGTTCCATTGAAGAGCACTTCAGGTTGCTCTTCAGTTTGGGATCTGGCATGTTCTCCTAGTTTAGCAGGAAGTAGTCATGTGTGGAATTGAGTACAACCGAGGCAGAGTATGTTATCGTTTTCTCTGCTAGTTGCGAGGTAGTGTGGCTATAAAAGCTACCGTTTGACTTATTTGATCTTCAATTGGATGCAACTTGTATCTTCTGCGACAATTAGAGTTGCATGAAGCTGTCGAGAAACCCCGTGTTCCATGATAAGTCAAAGCACATCGATATCAAGTTCCACTATATCATGGATATTGTGCAGATAGGAGCAGTGAAGTTCCAGTACATGGCAACGAACAAGCAAATAGCCGATGTGTTGACTAAGCCTATAACCAAAGTGAAGTTTGAGTACTTCATAGAAAGACTTGGTGTGACCCAAAATGAGACCGCTAAAAAGAGGGAGTGATATGTTCTAGCATAGTCAGAGAAACATGTTGTATGAGCGTAAAAGCTTGGAGAATATCGTAGGTTGTTCAGACGTAATCAATCCTATAGGTTGTCCTTGGATGTAAGAATTCTTGGTGAAGCTCATAGGTTATCCTTGGATGTAATCAACCCTAATATGTTTAGATGCTAGAAATAGCAAGAGACCAGAAGACACAGATGCATGATATCTCACATGGGAAGTGAGACAGGTTGTCCAAGCGGGAAAAATCCCGGTGAAGCATGATGCTCAAATGTAATTAGTTATGTAGGTTGTCCTCATATGTAATAATTCATGGCGAATCTCACAGGTTATCCTTGGACATAATCAATCTTGAGACATGTTATTCGAGTGTAAAATGAGCCTTGACGTGGTACACAGGTTACTCGAATGTAATAAGTCTTGTGGGTTGTCCAAGTGTAAAAAGAGCCCTGGCGTGGTACGTAGGTTACTTAGATGTAATATTCCCTGAAGGTTATCTGAACGGAAAAGATCCTAGACGCAGGTCGTTAAGATGTAATAAGTCCTTGAGGTTGACCTATAACTTAAAATTCCTGGTGTAGCAGGTTGTTTGGTCATAATCAATGCTTACATACATACATACATATATATATGTGTGTGTGTGTGTGTGTTCCCATGTTGAGATGATAAGGTCACAAAGCACTTGAGGTGCACCTAGGCGGTACTCCTTTACTGGTAGAACACAGGTTGACCGTGCAGAGATGTAATGCACTAAGTGTGATCTTAGGCGATTCTCGCATAGTAGAAGCTGCAAGTTGTCTTAATGACGTGAAAAGATCCTGGCTTACTCCTATGGTGATAGAACGTAGGTGGTCAGCATCTGGGCTGTGCTCTATGTGCTATGTTTTGTCTTGTGTAGGACAAAATAAATGACCAGGTTACGATGAGATAAAGGTAGGAGACACAGGTTATTATTGTGGAAATGTAAATAACGTCTTGGATAGTTCCTACATGATGGCTTGCTCGAGATGTGATGAAGACCTAGATGAGGACTAGGCCTACACCCAACATGAAAAAGGGATGGATTTGTAGAAACCTCCGATGACAGATCGTACCGTTCAATGGATGATAAGAAGATGATGATGACTCTATGAATCCGTGATGGTGACTCTGCGATGAAGACTTGACCAGATGTGTTGATGAATGTGGAAGAGAGAGAATACCTTCCTAGTTAAGAGGGAGTGTTGATGTATTTGTAACTTCGGAAGATATTTTTATGTATATTATCACTATATGTTGTTGTAACCCCATTGGAGAAGTGCTTTCCTCCTTTTGAGATGTCTTTATTGTGTCTATAACTTGAGGTACAACCTCCATTGTAAGTTGGGGCAATAGTCCCGAGTGTAACATCATGTAATGTGTATTTGGAGTATCTCTAGGAGAATTCAGCCCTATTAGGGTAAGAGGTCAGCCCCAGTCATATAAACAGTTAGTCACTTGAAGGGTATATATAGGGAGGCACCCTCCCTCATTTATACACACCTCACACTCACTCAAGTTCACATGAGAGAGAGAGAGAGAGAAGGGATGAGAGATAGATAGTTGCTGAATAATTCTTGTTACTAGGTTTGATAATCTTATGACACAGTCTTTATGACTGTACTATTATGAGGAAGTTTGTGGGGTTTTCTCCTTTATGGTTTCCCCAGTGAAAATATTTGTGTCTTGTGTATATGTTATATCTTATGCATCTTGTTGTGCTTGTTATTATTTCAGACAAAGATCCTAATTAAGCTAATAAGATACAGAAAAACTAACAATTAGAGCTCTTGGCTTGCATTCTTAAGCTCTTTGTAGGAATAATTGTGAGACATATTGCTACTAGCCCTACAAACATAGAATTATACAATTTTATGACTTTGGATGACATTTTTCTACAAGTAGCATGCATTTTGACTTAAGGAAAGGTTGACATATAATGAAATAATATCTATTAATCTTGTTGGAACCATTGGCATGAATCCATTTGCATCAGGGATGCATTTTTGTGAAGATAGTGAATAAACATATCACTTGTGCATTCAACATTCTAAGGACTAAAAATTATCCTTATGAAGCATATTGAAGGGGACCAAATGCATAATGAATCAACCATTGTATTGAACTAAATGGGACAAAATAAAGACCTCATGTAACCATAAAAAGAGACCTATTCCAAAGAATGGAAATATTATATTAGGCCGATCCTAAAATAGACCTAATGAACAGTTGTGAGCAAAAGACAATTAGGTTGACCCTAAATGAGTAAGAAGGCATATAAATAAGAGTCATAAACGTTCATTTTGAAATGTCTTTGTTCTTGAATATGAGAGTGTCTTGGGTTTGAGGTTGCAGGACTACGAAGTCTACAAGGACTGGAATGTGTTAAAGAGGGCTTGGAATGAAAAACAATGATCAAGAGTGATCAATAGGTTGATATGAAGAGAACAAGTACGCCGTGGTACTTGAGGAAGAGGTTTGACATCCCTCTAATATTTCACCTAAAATGCCCTCGAATATGCGACGTAGTTTAGGTTCATCGACTGTTCGACGTATAGTCAATTGAAACAGAATGAGAGTCGGGTATCGACGTACGCCACACAATTTTAAAATAAAAATTAAAAAAGTAAAATCCGACAATTTTTCTGATTTAAGCTCTATTATCGAAATCCATCGTCGGATTTTCCGCCCAAATGTAGTAGTGATAATATATTTCATTCCAGTGTTGCTTTAATTCTTTTGCTTCTAGTAGTCGCTAATCCCATCCCATCTTGTATGGCCAAGACTCCAGAAATGAGAACATTTATTAGTGTAGAGAAATGCTTCTTCTCTATTTTTTGTATAAATATCCAAGTACAAAAGTTTGAAAATTGTTCACAATGGTTGTGATAGGTGTTAGTTTTTCTTATGATCTGATTAGATTATCTAGGATCTCTATCTAAAAGAATAACAAGTACAACAAGATGCATAAGATAAAAAAGATACATGGGACACAAAGATTTTCACCGGGGAAACCATAAAGGGGAAAACCCCGCAAACTTCCTCAGAATAGTAAGATGATCAAAAACAGTAATAAGAAGTATCCAACAACTATCTATCTCTCCTCCTCTAATTGTCTCTCTCTCTTATGCGAACTTGAGAGTGTGTGGTGTGTATAAATGAGGGAGAGCGTGATGCAATAGCATTTCGCTCTCCATCCAAATCCAAGTACTACATGTTTTTATTAAGCATAGAGGGGGTCTTTCATTTCTGAATTGATAGTATTCAAACTATTACTTCGTAAATAAAACTATGTAAAATATATGATCTAGATGATGGTGAGTCATTAGGTGATTCACTAAGACGATGAGTGAGTCATTGGGTAAATTGATGAATCATGTTATAAACATTAGAGGAAATTTGGGGTCTAAAATGGGCCTTATAAGAAAATGTGCCAAAATAAGTTTTTGTGAGTTGGAATTCAAGAACCAATAGAATTTCAATAAAATAAGTCAACCATAATGGTTGAATTTACATATTTGTCATTAAAAAAAACTACTTTTTTTGTTCGTATTTTTGACATATCTCATTGTGTTTTTACTCAAATTTCGATTGAGAGAGCTCGTTGGATGCGGAATTTGATTCCGCATCCAACGAGTACCCACACTTCATACTTTTGATGGACCCCGCTACCCCAAAAACAAGAAATAGTTGAAAAAACGTGATGATGACATCAAAAGTATTTCTTGTTTTTGGGGTAGCGGGGTCCATCAAAAGTATGCAGTGTGGGTACTCGTTGGATGCAGAATCAAATTCCGCATCCAACGAGCTCCCCCGATCAAAATTTGAGTAAAAACACAGGGAGATATGTCAAAAATACGAACACAAAAAGTAGTTTTTTTCTTTCTTCCTCCAAAATTAATCAATATTATTTTATTATTTTAACTATTATTTTATTATTTTAGCTATTATTTTATTATTTTCCTTAGGAGGCTCATTTTAGACCCCAAAATTCCTCTAATGTCCCTAATTAGAGGTAGTGAGTCATAGGATAGATTTGATGGTTGAGTTAATTAAGTAAGTTGTTGAGTGGATTGAGGATTTGAACCATAATGGTTCATGAATCTTGTTGTGTATATATGTAAGCCCACAAGGCATATGAAGTAGACAGGGTAAAAGAAAAAATAGATAGAGATAGGAAGAATAGCTAGAGCAGAGAAAATGTGGTTCAGTAAGGCCAAACAAAGTTGTATTAGGCCTAGGAGATTAGAGTGCAGGTTTTGGAGACAAGTTGAATGTACAATTTGATTGTGGGAATATAAAAATCCTATTTCGACGAAATCCGTGTGTAAATTCAATTATGTTTGAATGTATGAGTGTATGAATGACTACTAGTTAAATCTCCGTTAATGAGTGATCAAACTGTGTGTGAATGAGAGTTTTTGAGAAAGATTGAGACATAGATCGATTGACCGATTCTCTGATCAATCGAAGGGTAATTAGGTGAATTATCCATTGATGATTTCATGAATAAAATGTATGCAAAGTTAACCTTGTTGCAGGTTATGGAGTGGGATCAATCAATGCAAGGATCGACAAAAATTGAGGTTTAAAGTATGTGCAGATTGAATGATCAAGATCATAGCTAAACCAGATCTATGACTGAGAAGGAATTCCGTAAACAGAAGATGCGTCAAGTTAAAACAAATCGCCCAAATCGTATGGTGGGGATTGAAGGTTGACAAAAGATCAACGGTTGCAGTCAAGTTCCTCCTTTGAAAGAGATAAATGACCATAAAACGTTCTGAAAAAGAGATCAACGGTTGAGGAGAAGTGTGCGAGAGCGGAAAGGAAGAAGTTTCAAATTTCGAGAACGAGGAAAGTAGGATTTTCGATTTCTGACTTTTGAAGTTGGAAAGTGGGAAGCGGAAGCACAAAGGGAAAGGCAAGGAAAAGTTAAGGTTTCATATTTTGAAGTCCGAAAGTCAAAAAAGTAAAGTGCAGAAACCGGAAAAGGTGAACTCGCGGGGATTGAAAGTCGAGGATCCGACTTCTGAAACTCGAGCCAAAAACCGGGAAAGTGAAAAAAAGTGGAAACCTTGTTTTGAAAAGTCGAGAAGTTGAGTTCCGATTTCCAAACTAGAAAGGCGCAGGTGGAAGTGTGGAATAGTTAAAGGGTTCTTTCCGATTTTTGATCTTCGATTCCTGAAGGTGGGAAAGTGAGTGTGAAAACCCAAAATTTGAAGGATTTGGGTTGTGGAAGAATGTTTAATACAACAAGCTGGCTAGAAGGAAGGGTTTAAAGTTCCCCCATGGTTTGAAGTTTCATGTTTTTGATTACAGAGATGGGAAAAATAGGCCACCTACGATGGGATTGGCTATCAGATCGCCTCCCTATTTATACCCATTCAAGCCACTGACCAAACATAAGACTCGAGCCTACATGTCTTCTCACATAGGGCCCACTTCTCCTAGAGAGAACACAAGTACATATTACATGATGTTACACTGGGGACTATTTCCCCGACTTAAAACGGAGGTTGTACCTCAAGGTCTAGACACAATTTAGACATCTCGTAAAGGGGTAACACACATCCCCAATGGGGGTACAACAACATACAATGATAATATACTTTAAGATATCTTTCGAAGTTACAAATACATCAACAATAAGACTTTATGGTATGATAGGGCACATGTAGATGTAAACCACAATACCAGACACATTAGTCTTGGTCTTTCTTTTTGTAGCTTCTACGATGGAAATGGAGAAATTTTATGTGCAATGGCATTTCACTCGCCGTATTATTAGGGTTTGCCAGTGACAATGTGATCATCGCATGGATGACTTGCATGGATTTTGTCAATAATGAAGTACATGCCAATTGTAATGTACAATGTTCCTCAACATCAACTATATAATTTCTACTTGTTGGAAAACAGGAAGAGATTGAGGCTATTCATAATTCATGTCATACAACTAAAAGATGTAAATCTTCAAATCATCTTGGGAAACAAAGGCAAGAGATCAATGTTCATGAAAAGCAAGAGCAATGGAGCTTTTGGTCCTACTTGTGATACTATAGTTGAAGATCAAAGTAGCAATAATCTAGGAGACATTGATGTTGTAAGAGAAGAAAGACGACCAGGAACATGCAGAGGGTTGGGATGATACATCAAATGCAACATGTCTACCCTGATTGCAAAGGATATTATTAATCTATCTCTCTGTATATGTTCCCGATGCCAAAATTTACTAAAGTATCCGCAACTTCATATGTTGAATATTTATTGCATGGAGTTTATAGTATAGTTGTGTATGGTTTTTCTTCCATTACATCTATTTTGAGTAGTTGCATTGCTTGTCCCATTAGAAGATCACTTCCACACAACTCTCATTCACATCCTCGACCCAGCCCCGAGTTTTACTGCCATATCGTCATTGCCTATGGTTTGTTTGAACGTAATGACAGAGACACATTTGGATCTGACTAAAAATTCAAACCCCAACGGAGTGGTACAGTGGTACGGTTGTTGGGGAGATGTCTAATAACTACCGCAGGAAGTCTTTATAGTAGTTGGGAGGAGCTTTGATGGACCAATACACGTCGCTAGAGAATACAGGATGATCTTTGCCACATGCTATCGCATTCAATGACTTAAGTTGTAGCACAACACAACTTGTAGTTTTCTATGCCAACTTGTTGCCATGTATATGATCAAATTTAATTCTTACAATACCCATTTTTCTGATTAATAAGAAATTAGTCACGTTGCAACTTTCCTGCTTGCTGATATATAATTATATCAAACACTCCAAAGATTTAAAAATATATATATAATATAGCAATTAAATATTTTTTTATTATTAAACTTAAAGAATTAAATACAAGAAATATTAAACCCAAAGCCAAAAAAACCCACCGACCATCATTGACAAGCGAATCATTTTGAATTCCATACTTTAATTAATCAAAAACCTTCCTTGTGAGTGCCCCCAAAAGTTAAAAAAAAACACTTTCAACATATTACACCCCACCCATCTCACTTACACAATCTACTTCATGCGCTGAGTAACCGATCAATTAGTCAATCCCCATATTTCACTCCCCCCAGTTGAAAAAAAACCAAAAGTAAAAAAAAACACTTTCAACATTTTACACCCCACCCATCTCACTTACATAATCTACTTCATGGGCCAAGTAACCGATGAATGTCAACCCCCATATTTCGATTTCTATCGAGCACACCCCACTTTGGTAGAGAAAAAAACTAAAATCCAAGGAAAAACACCCGAAGCTCGGGGTTATAAGAAAATAACATAGAAAATAGATATAAAGGAAAGTATACCCTAGAAAAAAGAAAACCCTAAACTCTCGCTTACGTATTGAATTTGAAGCGATACGAAAACAACTTGAGACCATGACATCCCAGAATTATTGTTAAGCATTCGAGAAAAATACCATTACACTTCATTTTGTATTTAAATTATTAAATACTGAGTATTTTAACGGTCAAATTCCAAGCTTGGTTGGTGACGAAAGCCGTGAATCCGTCATTTATTATTAAAATCACTGTTGACTTTGAAACATCCTCTCTCGACCACGCGGTCATTTCTTTTGACGTGGATAATTGCCAACATTCGTTTTCTTTCTTGCTAGCAGCCCTTGTGAGCGATATATTAGTGAGAGAGCAGCCGCCGGCTTCTAAAACAGTCTCGCCTCCGGAGTACCTGTTCGGCCTCTCAGAATCTTCGTGCACAGTCTGTAACAAGAAGTTTCTCAATGGATCCAAGAGATATAAATCGTAGCGAGAGCGTGGCGCATGAAGATGCGAAAGGTGCGAAGAAAGTGAAATACATAGGCGTGAGAGAGAGGCCATGGGGTCGATACGGGGCAGAGATCAGAGATTCTTCCATTAAAAAACGTAAATGGTTGGGCACCTTTGACACTGCCGAGGAGGCAGCGAGAGCATATGACGATGCCGCCAGAAATCTGAGAGGATTCAAAGCCAAGACCAACTTTCCAGCTCCCTCGACTGTTGACCTAAATACTGGCCACATCCAAAGATGCACCACCGCCACCAGTACCAGAGTGGCCACGACCCCTCCGCTTCCCATTTCGCCTGCTTATAATCATGGCAACAACAAGCTGTCTGCAAATGTTTGGGCCCAAGTGCAGCCAGTCATGACGCCCACTCCGAGTGCAGGTAATAATACAATTTATATTCCCAACCAGCTCATTCCCATTCCCAGCAATCTTGTAGGCTCTGCACTTCTTCTGCAACAGCCGCCGCCGATGCCGATGCAGATGCAGATGCAGATACCCTTGTTGGGGCCTCAGATGATAAAAAAACCCAATGGCCATGAGTTAGTGGGAGCGGGTGTAAAGAAGAATATATCTCCTATAGCCTCCCATAGTAGTGCTAGGGCTACAACTTTTGATTCGCGTTCCTCCTCAGTGGTGGTGGTGGACAGGCAAGTGCAAGTCTCTGGTCCTCGTCCTCCTACACAGGCAGAAGCAACGCCGAGATTATTGGATTTGAATCTTCCAGCCCCAAGTGAAGAAGCTGACGAAGATGAGCTTTCATCACCTTTCAAACTCGCCCTTGGACTCGATTTTCGCATAAATCCCAAGAAGAAGCTGGATGACCATGAATTAGTATAAACCTGCTACATTTATTTATTTATTTTTCCTGGCATGTTTTTGAGAGTCTTGAATCTATTCCTAGACTAGAAAAATATTTGAGTTTGGGAATATTAATATTAAGAGGAAAACAATTTTCTGAATCTGGGCAAAAACAACATGAAAAACAAAACCATTCCTTCTCTTGATACGATTCAGAATTGTAAAATCTATTTCTGTTTCATTTTTTCTCAATGTAGTATTTGTGACTTTCTTTTCAATGTGTTTCAAATTTTGAGTTAATTGTGCAAAATTTTTAGTAGGATTTATTTATTTAATTAAGTTTAATTAATTATGTAAGAATCAACTTAAATTTAGTTAGTCTTGTTGTGGTTGTTGTTTAAGGTAAAATTCAAGTTAAATTTTGTAAGTAATGTTTATTCATTTATTTAAGTTAAACTTATTTTTTGTGATTTAGATTTTAACATAGATTTATTGAAGTTAATTTTACATGGCTGGCTGGGTAGTGTTAAGTTTAGCGGTGTTTATTTGTTAATTTTAGTTAATTAATTTTTGTATATTTTAACTAAAAATTAAACTTACTTTCTAATGGAGGGTGGAAAGCTTACTTTGGTCTTGAAAATAGTTGTAAAGCAACAAACATAATCTTGGAGAAAGATTGAGCAAATCCAGAAACGTTTTATAACGTATAATCTCAAAATTAAAAGCAATACACCCTACCCCATTCTCCTTATAGAAGTGAGTCTTTCTCCTATCGAGAGCCTAGCTATGACTAGGCTCCTATTATACAAGCACAAAATTAATAACATGAGAGACCATAGACTTCCTAAGCTAGCTTTAAATTCTAGCCAAAACCACCTAAGGCTCAAGCAAGGTTGGTATAAAGATACCAAGGCCTGGCTAGATCATTGGGAGATCGACAAAAATGTTGCATTGCAAAACATTAATAACATTAAAAATATTGTTACTTCTAAGTTTAAAGAGAAAATGTGCTCTGAGAAAGATTTAGAGGCTAAAAGAAAATTAAGATATTATAAGGAGGTCATCAACCCTACTCTAGAAGATCAAAAGTATCTTTCTGTTCTAACTAGCTCAAAGAAAAAAATTAATATAGGCAAGATAAGAAGGAACTCTAATGAGCTCCATAGTGAAACAAGTCTTTGGTCAGTTCCTAAAACACCATGAGTGGAAATGATCTGCCATCTATGTGAGAATATGAACATTGGGGATGAAAATCACTTCCTCTTAGAGTGCCCTTCCTCTTTGTTTCAATACCAACCTTCCTAGCCTTTTAACATGTCAAAATTATAGTGAGCTCGGGATACTTCTCTCTAAGCTTTTTAAGCATAAGAATACAATTTTAAAACAAACTAAATAATTCATTTATGTAGGTCAGAAAAACCAAAGTTTAGTCTCAAAAGACCCTAACCATCATCATCATCATTAAAAATATAATCATTTATTTAAGTTAATTTGATAAAATTAAACATATTTGTAATTGTTATTCATTTTAATTGTACACAAAATCTTGATCAAACGCATGCTTTTATTAATACCATAGTTTGTCTAATCCATTGAACTCATAGGACTTTTCCTTTTTAATGTTATTTTTATTTTGCAATATACACTTTTATGTTTCGATATAAACTTTGGACTTTTCTTTTTTAATGTTATTTTTTAATGTTCCATATAAACTTTGGACTTTTCTTTTTCATGTTATTTTTATTTTGTAGTATACACTTTTATGTTCCTATATAAACTTTGTAGTTAAATGTATGTAATAAATGGTTTAACTTTTGTAATATACAATTTTATGTTCCAATATATAGTTAGAAGTATTTAATAAATTTTTTATATTTGTAATATATATTTTTTGATGTTCCATATAAGATGGGTAGGATTTAAATTTATCTAATAAATTAATTTTCATTTTTAGTATAATTGTAGATAATTAACCAATAAAACTATGATGATTAATTCCAAGGCAATAGTTGACATTATAGATCTTTTTATGGGCCTTATTTTTTTAACAACATGGAACCAATGGAAAGGACATAGAAGTGTTTTTATGCATTGTATTATTATTAGTGAATGATTGAGGATTTAATAAGTATTTATTTTAAATAATAACTTTTTTAATTAAAAATAGTTTTAGGTTTTATTTATTTATTAACCAAGAATTATATAAATAAATATAAATTTTAACTTTCAATATTAAAACTAACTTAAAAATTAATATTAAAAATAGTTGAAAAGCTTTAATTAATATAAATAAAGTGATGTTTTTTTTTCGTTTCAATTTTGATCTGAGAAGGTTATTTCTTCCTAAATTAATATTTCAGTCTTTAAATTCCTCACTATATCAAGCATTTCATCATGCCCATTTTAGAGATATATTAACATTGAGAATGTGACAACAAAACAATTCATCATATAATTGACAAAATAGAAGCAAAAACCTAGATTAATAAGCATTAATCTAAAGAATAAATAACTAACTATATCAGAAGCCTATAAAAAATCCAACTATAGGACCTTTCTTTTTCTCATTGTGGAATGTATACCCTCATGGGCTACCCTAATGGGGTCGTGTATCTTCCTTTACCTTCTTTGCATTAATATTTGTCATTATTTTACAAGAATATTTTTTTTAAAGCTATTAGAGTTTTTATTCTATTGATTTATATAAAATATGTAAATAGAGTCAAAATTGAGAATTTTAGTTGGCCTGAAGGAAATCTAGCCCAAATATTAAGCAAGAGTTTAAATGTAGCGACTCTATCTATCCACTACCTATCCGTTAACATTGCTAAAAGGATTTAAACCTAAACTATTCGCATAATGAGTTCTTCATACTGCTAATATTGACATGGGTTTATCCCAAAACTAAAAAAAACTAAATGAAGGAACCTATTTCTGCTTCTTTGCCTCATCATCCAAAGTTGGATTTGCTGGGATGTGGCTCACTTGAGCATTTAGTTGGTATTCAAGAGGAAAGTCCATTAATGTTTTAGCTTTGTAGATATGGTTTAGATTTATATACAATCTTTTATTCTAGCTTGCAACTTTCTATTTTGATCCATGATTTCCTCCATCATCAATATTAAATGATTTCTTTCTTCCTAAGTGTCTAGCATATATTAGCAAATAATTAATTTGCCACTTAAGAGAAATCATTTTGAAGAATGTAGTGTCTCTAGCTCTTGTTTTTCTTGGGTCTTGAGCATATCCCTTTATGTTTTACACAATTCCCTCATATGGAGTACATTTTTGTTCTAACTAAGTATCCACCTCGAGTTCTTCAATTCTCCTTTGAATGTAGGTTGGGGTGAGTGTTGGAAGGCGGTTTTAAGGAATATAAGTTGCACAGCACCAAGGGTGATGTGCATGCAAGGAGGGAAAGTCGACAAAGAGTCAACTTGGTCATACTTTTGTAGGAATTGGTCATAGATTTGTAGTTTTAGTCCAAGTTCGTTAGGAAGTTGATCAAAGTGGACCATTTTGTAAAAGGCGCAAGCCTATAAATAGAGATAGGAATGTAATGTTGATATCATCATTTTGGAGAGCATCGTTATGTTATGTTATCGGGGATCTTATGCTAAATGTTGAATTGTGTTATGTGGAAGACCGAATTCTATTTTGTCACAACTGTGAAGATGTTTTGAGACCTTGTTTTGGTGCAGAAGTAATATGACATGACGACAATTGATGGAAATACCGTGTTTTATCTCTTTCTATTTTTCCTGTGTTGAATGATGCAATGTGAATGAGCTAATACTGCAATGTGACTGTTATTTTTGAATGATGCAATGTTTCTATGTTTTAAATCATGTTATGGTGATCGATCTGTTTATGAGTAATAATCTTGCTGCGATTTGAATATGTTGATGCGATTTGATATGAATCTATGAAAGTAAACCTATGTCTAGATCTCTAAAGTAAATTTTATATAGTTAGATAATAGATGCAAAACCACCCTTCTTACTACGGAAATGTGGTTTCGACAGTTCTCCCTTGAACATCTCAGGTGAGACTTCATCTTCTTTGCAGTTGTTGCTAGGCAGGGTAAAACCTGTCTAGGCTAGTGCTCAGGGAGATCGTTGAGTTAAGGATATCGACAGAGTGTGAACCCCTGTCGATAGATCTGTGTCAAAAAATGGTTTCGTTGCTGGGACCATAGTGCGAGGAGAAGGAGGATATGTTGTGGCATCTGACAAGACCATAGATTCAAGATTGGTTTGATCAAAAGGATCAGGAATTTGCAGGAGAAGAAAATTAGAACCCTGGATGAACGACAAAAGAGTGGCTGGGAAGGTATCTCTATTCTGATCTTCATGGGTACTTCTTCTATGATTTTTTGATCATCTTGTATGGGTGGTTGACGTAGTTGACCTATCAAAAGACAAATTTTCAAGGAGGCGAACCCACTTGCTGGACCCCAGAACTGATCCAATAGTTGAAAGAGGTAGACAATAGAGCATCTAGGGATATTGAAGTGTGGCTTGACAACATCTTGGAAGGCTACATCATTGAGTTCGCAATCGACGCAGTCAAGTCTTACATTGACGTAGAAAGGGAATTATTTAAAGGACCAAGAGGTAGGTTTCTGTTATCTTTGTGATTGTCGATTAAAATGCTCATCTATGAAAAGAGTATATTGAAGATGAAATTCGATGAGTAGATCCATGGTGTGCGGAGGTTGCGGGTACCGCGGAGAGAAGGGTTGGATGGAATGATACAGGGTAGATGGATGGGAGTTACGATGGGACTGTGAGTTAATCCAAGGAAATACACGCTCTTCTGCAAAGTGGGGCAAGGTTTCGACAAGAGAAGAAGCATATGACTGAGGAGAGTCCAGTTGTGACTGAAACAAGAATCTACAAGAGAAGATCACAAGGTATGAAGCGACCCTACAACAACGAAGGAGACGACCATGATACGCCCAAGCCTAAGGAAAGACCAACCCAGAGCAACAACATACCCACACCTCTGTAAACTGCGTCGCACTCAAGAATAAATACTAGATCAACACCAAATTGTCTGACGTGTCATCAACACTCTAATAGTAGCGGATAAATGTACGCATGAAGAAGGCATAGGATGGCGGGCAATGATGTAAAGTTTGTTAAGAACCCGTGTCAACCCTCCTCTTTATTTTGTTAGTATATTTTATCGGACGCATATGCTTTGTAAGTCATCCCATCAGTATGTTGTATTATCCCATATTCATGGGGGGTAATAGTTGTTTAGATTAGACTTAGTATATAAGTATGTGTTGAGGCTAATTAAAACATCGAAGAGTTATTTTGTATTGAGCTTGCTCAAAGGAGGTTGCCCCCTCGAAGTGGCCCACCATCAATAAAATATCTTTTGTGCTCGAAAATTTCTATTATATCATGCATTCTCATTGTATATTGCAGGAGGTTCTCCACATCTGGTATCAAAGCACTTTCCTTGGCACAAGTGGGAATTTTTTTTTTGGGAAAAGAAAAAGGGGCAAAATTGGGAGGCTACTTTCACATCCATTAAAAGACTTTCCATGCATATTCAAGAGAGAAAAGTTTCATATATGAATTTATATTTCAAAAATATGCAGTTTCAAAAAAAAAATCATCTTATTTGGAGTTCTAAAAGTGGAGATATCGCAGATTTAAAATAAACAATTTTTTAGAATTTCGGTGACAGCCGCGGAAATTGCAGTGCGGAAATATTTTGACTGGGTGCCCAGATTTCTATTCTGATTATGTGGGTAGAAGCAGAGTGGTTGTTCTAGTACCAGAAATAGGTTATAATAACAATTTTGAGCAATATATATTGGGTTATGCTCATTTTACAATTTTTCATCTCAAAACCCTAGCTCTAATTACGGGTTTTGTGGGTATTGGGTGGAATTTATGCCACATTTTTTCTAGAACTGTGATTATTGTAGTATTTCTTCTTCTTGGAGTGGTATTATTCATTCGGATCAAGGAATAAACCCTATCCGCTTAACTATGGGAAGTACTTGGGCATAGCCCTAAAACTCATTGTGAGGAGTACCATAGGAACCCTGAAGTAGTTGGCCATTAAGAGGACCTACCAAGCGTAAAGGGAAACAACCCCCACTAGATTGACTAGATTCCCACCTGTGAGGAAAACCGAAGAGCTATCATTTGTGGCCAAGCGATTAACAATTTTACGGCCTACGCCGTGGAGTGAGGGGTACTACCCCAATACGCAAGCCGTCAGACAACCTTGGTGGCCGAGTGACTCTCGTGAACCCTTAGGAAGCCGAACATACCTGGGGTCCATATCTATTTCCAGTTGGTAAAGCACATTTTTCCAGAGCCACCACATCATCTCTAGAAAAATAAATAAATAAATCTGATTTTGGCCATATCTTATTTGTTTTAGCTCCATTTCCCTTGAAAATTCACTGTAACCCCCGTCATTCCATTATACATATTTCTTTCATTAAGGACCCTATCCTAAGTTCCACTTCCCGAAGCTCAAAATTCCACATTTGTCTATTTTGTACGGTTTGTCATAACTTCTTCAATTCTCACCCAATCGCCTTCAAATTTTACCATAGTGTTCGTTTTCAAATTCTACTTCATTGAGCCTCTTTGAAATTTTTTCTCCTTCTTTCACCCCACTTCTGAAATTCACATTTTTTGTTTCCTTGTCCCTCAGAAAGTGTCCACAACCTAGTTACCCACTCGCATTTTTTCCCAACTCAAAATTTTCCTTTTCTAAAACCCTCTTTGTTTTTGTTTTTTCTACCCATTTCCGAAAAAAAAATCTTGCTTATGGTTGTCACCCGTGCAGGATAAAATAGATAAATGGAAGAATAACTTGTCACTCTCAAGACTAAACTCGAATATCTGGATCAAATATTTCTCGACCTCCATCTTCAGCATTCAGCCATGATCAACCAACAACAACCCGAGTCTTCTGCAGACGCCGAGTTTTCTGCTTGCAACAACTTTCATGGGCCGAGGGTTGATTTCCCTCACTTCAATGATGATGATCCAACTGGATGGATACACAAGGCAGAACAATACTTTAATATGCATGACACTTTTGATGTCACCAAAGTCCCACTTGCATCATTTCATTTGGAACGTGAAGCCCTTCAATGGTTCTGTTGGTACCTCAAGGATCATGAAGAGGCCTAATGGACAGATTTTTTCCAACTCCTTTTGCACCTATTTGGCCCCAGTGGTTTTCATGAATTCACAGGAGCACTCACCAAACTTCACTAGACTGGTACTGTGAGAGAGTATCAGATGGAATTTAAGAAATTAGTCAAGCACACAGAAGGATTTTCTGATGCATTGTACAGGATTTGTTTTATCAGTGGTCTTAAGGATACAATCTGATCTGACGTTAAAATGTTCTGTCCCAACACAATGATGAAAATCCTATGGTTGTCTAAGTTGGCGGAGGACAAGATTAGGGCTCAACAATTCCCCAAATACACTTTTTTTCCATTCAAAAATATGGTTCCCCAAAGACATCCAATCTCTCTGACTCCTAGAACCACTCCTATCAAGCATTTGTTTGAAGCCGAGATGCGGGAACGTAGGGAAAAAGGACTTTGTTATAATTGTGATGATAAATTCACCCAGGGACATCAATGTACTGAACACATGCCCTATTTCTTGGATGTGGCTTCTCCTCATGCACTTGAAATTTGTGAAGCTGCTCAGGATCCAGTAGACGATCAAGTCAACATTCTGCAACCGCTTATTGACCCTAATTCTCATGACGAACACCCAGAGATATCTCTCCATGCATTAGCTGGCGTCATTGCCCCAAAAACCATGTGGGTCAAGGGTTTGTTCAAGAAGATCTCTCTTACAATACTCATTGATTCTGGTAGGACCCATAACTTCATTGATCCTCAGATTGCTAAACAAGCTGATTGTTTTGTCCATCCTTGCCCCAACTTTAAAGTCATGGTTACCAATGGGAGCACCTTACCTTACAAAGGAAAGTGTCGTAGTGTGTGTATCTCTATTGGAGACTATAAGTTGCGCTCTAAGATGTTTTCCATGCCCCTAGGAGGTTGTGCTATGATTTTGGGCACTCAATGGTTACGCACACTTGGACCCAACTTATGGGATTTTGCTGAACTATGGATGCATTTTTTAGTGAATGGGAAAAAAAACACATTTAATGGCTTACAACCAGGGTCTCTCAACATCATCAGTTCACATTACATGGAAAATATCCTTAAGAATAATTCACATGGTGTCATCACTCAACTCCATTTCATTCAGATGCAACCTTTAGTAGTCTCAACCACTCCCTTGGATCTTTCATTTCAATGCACCCTTCAGATTCCTGATTTTTCCAAGTCCTTCACTCTTGAGAGTGATGCTTGTGACAATGGAATTGGTGTTGTCCTCTTTCAAGATGAACATCCCATTTCATTCACTGGTAAATCCCTTTCTAGAAAGAATTTAGCCACCTCTACATATGAGAAGGAAATGATGACTATTTTGCACGCAGTACAGAAGTGGCGACCATACCTCTTATGGAATCCTTTTTGCATCAAGATAGATCACCAGAGTCTAAAATATTTCCTGGAACAACGGGTCTCATCCCCAACACAACAGAAATGGGTTAGCAAACTCAGGGGTTATGACTATGAGATCAATTACAAGAAGGATAAAGACAATCTTGTGGTGGATACTCTTTCCTGCACATTTGATGCCCATGTTTCTCTTTCAGTTATTGCTATGCCTATTCCAACTTGGTTACACTCTATTCCGCAAGGCTATGTCAATGAATCCTCATTATCTGAAATCATCAAACCATTGGCCAATGACACTTCTATGGTACCTCATTCCTCTTGGGATGGCTCTTCTCTGAGATACAAGGGTCATATGGTGCTTCCCCATAGCACAGATCTTAAACATGCGGTCTTTTATGAACTCCGTGGTTCTCCATCGACAGGGCACTCTAGGTTCATGAAAACACATGAGAGGGCACGATGTCACTTCTTTTGGAAGTGAATGAAATGAGAAATTCAATAGATGGTTTCTGAATGTGCTTCTTGTCAGCGCCACCAGGGTGAAACTACACTCCTTTCCGGATTGCTCGAACCTTTTCCCATCCCTACAAGGATTTGGACATATATTCTGATGGATTTCATTCAAGGGCTCCCTAAATATGGAGGGAAGATCGTAATCATGGTTGTGGTTGATCAACTCTCCAAATATCGCCATTTTTGTTCTCTCAACCCTCCATATACCACCTCCTCAATCGCACAAATTTTCATGGACAAGATATTCCTTCTTCATCGAATCCCTTCTTCCATTGTCTCAGACCGCAACACAACTTTCACAAGTCATTTTCTCCTTACTGACATGTTGGTAGGTAACAACCCTCTCAATTCTTCTGCTTTGCTAAATAAAATTGATCAGTTCTCTTCTATAATTTATCACAAAATTATATAAGAGTGCCTTCAGAATCTTCGATTCTGGAGGTACTCTCAATTAGAAAGAAGAATTAATGATCATACTGGAAGTTTGCGAGGCATTTTCATAAATTTAATATTTTAGCAGCTATTAATCTTTTAATTTTATATATAATTAATTTTCATTATCATTTAATATTTGATTATATATTGATTCGAGATATTTAAATTATAACTTGCTAAATAGTTTTTTTTTGGATTAAATTAAAGATAACTGGAAATGCATGTTGAACTTGTTGCAATTAGGTTTTATTGATTTCTTTTAGACCTTTTGACAAAATATTCATCATTAGTTTTTGTAATTTATATGATTAGGGTTGATAAATTAATTTAAATATTCTATTTTAACCCTAATGATATTCTTTTTTTACATAAAAACTTTATCTTTTAAATACTATGCCATTTTATGTGTAAATAAACAAATTGTGGGAAGTTGTATATATGTTTCTCAAATAACCAAAGTTTACCTTTATATATCATTGCGAATGTTTATAAAGATATTTGTGTTATATTCATAATAATTGATTTTTAATTTAATATTTAGGTTTTGATAAAATTCTCCATCCAATCAAACTTTGCAATAGGTCATATGATGATTTGAATTCAATGAATTCATCGTATAATTCAAAACTATATAATTTACTCTTCGAATCTATTACATGCATAAGATATGGTTTTGAATATTTAATTTATCATTTAAGGGTGATCTTAGTGCTTGGTTGGATTTACGGAACCCTAGGAGACATCATTGTTTGTAATGAAAGACTTCACATCATCTGGTTTTAATAGCACGATTAACTTCCACGTATAACTCCTTCCTGTTAAAATTTGGTAGTCGTGTGTTTGCTACAAGATACGAATTGTTATTTTGTTAACACTTGTTCAAAGGACTTTAATATGAAATAATTAACTTGGTCAAATGTTTTCATATTAACATCATCCTATCTGACATTCGTATTACATTCATGAAATGTTTGATTTCGAATATTTCGTAATGATTTCAGATCTTATCAATTTGTTTGATGAATACCTGCGGTGGTTTAATGGTGAAGTTCTCACGCGTAGAAACTAGTCGAGGGTTACTCTTTAGCTCTTACAGAATCGTATAAGGGTTCATATCATGTCTTTACGAAGCTATCATTCCATTCTATGTATTATCAATGCTTCGTTCTTTGTGTTATATGGTTATCAAACCTTGAATTGTATTGTTTCGAATGTCAAAGTTTAGTTAAAAAAGGAGGTGTTAAAATAATGATTTCTAAGAGTTCTGTTGGTTACGATTAGTCTGTCCATCACTCATAGTGCAAAACATAGGCACTTGTTTTCGTTATTTCAAAAAATTGGTTACCATGGCCGAATTTGGGGTTTTATTTTTTGTCACGTATGAACCAATTAGGGATTTTATGGTTCACATGATTCCTTTCACTTGGATCCCTATTCCTTCCATCTTCACAACGACATTCATCCCAAACCGAGACCAGAGTTGTAGTGATGAGAAAATGGCTCCTCTCAGTCGATTCGAGATCTCAGGGCCCGAGCTGGTGGAAGCTAATGAAGAGGTCGCTGCATTATTTGAAAAGGTTGGGGTTCGTTCTTTAGACGTTTCAGTTGTCATAGCACTGAATTCACCAGACAATTCGCTCTCAGCCTGAAGGAGAATGTAGCTCAAATTGGGGGGTCTCCGCAGAATATAAGAGTTGTGTCTTTATGTATTTTGTTTTTTTATTTTGTAAATGGGGGATGTTTGCAAATAGAAGGGGAGATACTGCTACTAGTGGATGAGAGTATGACTGGGAAAAACTTATACTGAAATAAATATTACACTTGCTGGTATTCTAAAGAAGTTTCTCTTCCTTGGATGTCTTCGAAGCGCTGATTTCAAAACTGGTATCATTTTGTTATAGTTCTGAAACATAATAAATATATATTTCATATTAGACTTTCTCAATTGATTTATGTATGATTATGCTTTGATATAATTTGTATGTATCATGGGAAAGAATTACTTGAATCACTAGTTCATTTCTCTGCCTGGTACATATATTAGATATGTCATCTTATTAATTTTTCTTGATAAGACTGACTATATGATATCATCAATTCATTAACTAATGGATTGAAATATTTGTATTTTCACAAATATTTTAAAATAATTAGTTAATTATCTTTATACTCAGAGATAGAAATCCTAAACGTTGATTATTCTCTGGATTTTATGTTATTAGAATAATAAAATGATTTATTGTTTTATTACTCCTTTATCATAAAATATTATTGAATCAGAAAGTTATTATAACTTCGACTTTGATAAATTATTTTTCAGAGTTGTATTATTTCCTCTCTGATATTTATATTGTGAGCAGATTGTCAACTTAGACGATAAGATTTGCTCTCGAGTGAGATAGTTTAAAATAGTTTTAATTTGCGTTGATATTTTTCTTTAGCTTAAACTTAGTTTAAATTTTGCAGCTACTAAAATAGGTCATACACTTAGTTAATTGTTTATATTCATGAATAGTTTCTTTCTTCAAAGATTCAAACAAAACAAAAAATGAGACTCTCCTTAAGGGAGCAACATATAAAGTAGACATAATAGTTAAATTTCATTCATTAATAGGAAATTCTTTTAGTTCGTAGATTAGATGTAATTAGTAGCTTAATTTAATTTTTAGATTATTATTTACATTTAGTGTTAATAGGTTTAGTTGCATTAATTAGAATTCAATAGCATAAAATAGTTTAAAATACACTTTTCTAGGTTTAAGTTTAGATAACTTTCCTTAAGAGAGTTAAAACTTAGAGGCAGCGAGGCTTTTTCCCGTGAGTGTTAGCCATACCAAACATACCGGGGGCTGCTTTAAGCACCTTGTGTGGGCTGATTCTTCGTAGTTGGCCTAGCTCATAAAATTCGGCCAAGAAATGGCACTAGAAGGAGGGCATGTTAATGATTAATGGCTGATAGAATCAATAATAAATCTTCAACTAGCCAATAACCTCCATTACAATATGAATTTAGTAGATCACCATTCATAGAAACTGTTAGGAGAATTTTTGAGCGTGACCATAATACATCTCCATTTACTCCTGAACAGAGTACTCAAACTTTAGAAGAATCATGCCATATTCTTACGAGAGCATATGCTCATCAACTTGGTTTAACACCAATAGACTATGGTCTACCCAGACAAAAAAGACATAATCCTCAATTGAATAGAATTACTCAAGATTCAATAGAAGACGATAGAACTCCAAGTTATCAAGTCAGAAGTCTTCGTAGAGAAACTGCTAGAACAAGTACTGCTAGAATATTGACTTCTGTAGGCGGTTTTGATCAACCACCTTCTCCTCCGGAATCACCATCGGATAGTCCAAGGTCATCTAATTCACAAAGTTCTTCAGATTTTGAAGGGAGTCCTATGGCTAGAAACATACCTGCAGGAGGAGGGGGTAACCCTCCACCTAATCCTCCACCTAATCCATAACTTCCTTGGTTGAGAATAGCTGCTGTAGCTGTACCTAGTGTACAACATCCTCTGCCTAAACATTCAGATAAACTTCTTCTGAAGTTTAATCTGGATAATAAAGAACCTGCAGAGGTGCATGTAGATAAATTCATGTTAGCTATTCAAACCATGAACGTTCAACATGAAGGCGTAGTTTGTCGTTTGTTCCCTTTAACTTTTGAAGGGAAAGCATCTACTTGGTACTTTTCATTAGATCAAGGGTCAATTACAAACTGGGCTGAATTTAACAAGGCTTTCTTAGATAAATTTGGGGAGGATAAAACACCTGCTCTTTTAGCTCTCAAGTTATCTCGAATTAAAATGGAACCTAAAGAAAGAATTAAAGATTTTAATCAGATATTTCTTACATTAAAAAACAAAATTCCTATTGCTTCTCAACCACCCGAGGATATAATCATAGAAAATTATACTTCAGCCTTACCAAAGTATCCTGGGATGTTTGGTAAGAGAGTAGGTAAAACAACACTTGTTGAAACTTTTGAAGAAGCTATTAAAGTTGAGAAGGATTCCATGTCTTATGAACTAGATAGAAGTGGAAAAGTTGATACTTTTCCTCGTAAGAAAATTGAAAGACCTAATTCAGAAAAAGGATAAGGCAATTGATGTAGAACAGTTGCAGAATGCTATTTGGGCATTAACTAATGAAGTCGTAGGGTTAAAGAAAACTAATTCTGAAAATTCCTCTTCTAGAGGGTATTTCAGGAATCAGTTCAGACATAATCCTAACCCTAATAATAAAACAAGTTCACCCCCTGATATAGCAGTAAATGAATAAATTTTCAATACTATTCGAGCAGTCTTATCTTTATCCGAAACTCCCTCAAATCAAGAAATTGTAGATAATGAAGAGGAAGAGGAATCTGAAAATGAAGAATTGGAAGAACCTCAACAAGTAAATGATCATTTCTGGGACAATCTAGTAAAAGATTATGAAGGTATAAGTCCTCCTTCAGGACAACATGCCTATAATACTCGTAGTAGAACATTCACAAATACTCTTGGAGCATCATCAAGTTCTACCCCGAGTAACGATAATAATAATTCACAACCTAATAAACAGACTCAATCTATCAAACAAACTCAATCTGTGAGGACTTCTCAACCTATTCAAAATGCTCCGAAGTTAGATTTACAATACGACATAATTGAAGATCTAAAAAAGACATGTGCAAATATTAGTATGTATGATCTTCTTCAAATTTACCCAATGCCTAATAGTCCTATTATAAATCCGACCATGAGTTCAATAATTCCTAATGCTAAGCAAAATATAGCTGCTAATAATTCTAATAGTGATTTAACACCAAATGATAAATGAAAGTCAATAGCTTATAAAGCAAATCAAAATCAACAACCCCTCCATTCCTTCTTACCTTCGATATTTTTAATAGGAACGTTCACAATGGCATGGTTGATTCTAGAGCATCTTCCAATGCAATGGCTTTGTCTGTGTGCAAAAGGTTGAATGGAAAGTATGTTTGATCAAATTCACAGATTACTTAATTAAATAGGATGAATGTGAGGGTTGTGGGAGAGATGAAAGATGTTCTAGTTAGGATTGCTTGTAACCCTTCAATTTTTCAAATTATAGACATTGTGGTTGCAAACATTCTTGATGCATATGGGCTTTTTTTGAGTAGGGATTGGTCTCAGCAATTGAATGGATTCTTTGCTATAGATTGGTCAACTTTATGGTTACCTAAGAATGGAAAATCAAATCAAATTAAGATAAATAGAGAAAGATATTTGAAACATACAGTGACAGAACTACATGATCCCAGTGGACTGGTTTTATTTTCAGATTCTATAATGGGGAATTATATGTATGAACTTGGGTTCGAAAATTTTAAATCTGAAAATTCTGCTTTTTTTGACAATAAACAACAATCAGAAATTCTTAATGTTACAACTATTTCTCATGATTATTCATTCAATGAAATTGTAAATAATGTATATAGTCATAATTATGTAAATATTATTGAGAGTAAAGTAGCTGCAAATAGTTCTACTTGGACTTTATATTTCGATGGGTCAAAGTCTAAAGAAGGAGCAGGAGTTGGTTCCCTGTTAATTGACCCTAAATAAAATAAAACATGTATAGCATGTAGGCTTGAATTTAATTGTACAAACAATACTGTGGAATATGAAGCTCTAATTCAAGCGCTGAAGAAAGCGATTGATTTGGATATAAAAGTGTTAGTTGCATATGGTGATTTAAAAATCATCGTCAGGCAAGTCCGTAATTCTATTCACTGCATTTCTGAACATTTGCAGAATTATCAACGAGAGGTATGGAATCTCATTTCGCATTTTGATGCATTTGATATAATGTGAGTTCCAAGATTCCAGAATCAAGAGGCAGATTTATTAGCAAATGTAGCATCAAAATTGATTCCATCTGAGAATTTCACACCTGATTTCTTTTCAGTTGAATTGATTTTTAGGCCTTCTATACCATATAATATCTTTAACTGGCATGTTTTTGATAATGATTTGCAGGTGCTGAATTTCTTAACAAATGATGATACTTTCAAAGATTAAGCCATTGTTGAAGTTACACATGATAAAAATTTGCAGGAATTTTTGGTAATAAATGATTTTTGCTCAATTGAAAAAGCTTTTGAGAAGGTAAAATCGATTCCTAACTCAGTTTTGAGATTAGAAAAGTTTTTTGATCATCAACATAAATTTAAGTCCGTTCCTAATTATAAAACCAATAATTCACAAATGAAATATGAAACTATAAATTTAGGAACAGAACTTAATCCTCAAACTGTGAATTTAGGAATAGATCGCACTCCTACAAAAAAATCAGCATTCATAAAATCATTCAAAGAATTTAAGGATGTCTTTGCATGGACATACGACGATTTAAAAACTTTCAATCCACAAGTCATGCAACACATTATTCCAATAAAACAAGAATCAAAACCTTTCCAACAAAAACTTAGAAAGTATCATCCGTCACTAGAACTTACAATTAAGAAGGATTTGAATAAACTGTTAGCTGCTAGGATTATTTTTCCTATTCGACATACTCAGTGGGTAGCTAATTTGGTTTCAGTTAGGAAGAAAAACGGTGATATTCGATTATGTGTTGATTTTCGAAATCTTAATAAATCTTCTGAAAAAGATAATTACCTAGTTCCTCCCATGGAACAAATCCTTCAGAAAGTTTCTGGGTCTGAGATACTATCACTTCTTGATGGTTTCTCAGGATATAACCAAATATTGGTTTCCCTAGATGATCAACTGAAAGCAACTTTTAGAACTCCATGGGGAACATACGCTTACAGAAAGATGCCCTTTGGGTTAATCAATGCTGGGGCAAATTTTCAAAGAGCAATGGATATTGCTTTTAGATGGTTATTTAATCATTTAGTAGTTGTCTATCTAGATGACGTCACTATATTTTATAAATGTCGACATGATCACATTAATCATCTTGGAAAAGTATTTGAACGTTGTAGGAAATTTGGAGTTTCTTTAAATCCAAAGAAAACAATATTTGTTGTTTCAGAAGGTATTTTATTAGGCTGTGTGGTTTCACAACATGGGATCATGATTGATCCTCAAAGAACCCAAGCTATCTAAAAAATAACTTACCCTTCTAGCAAAAAAGCAATGCAATCGTTCCTCGGTAAAATAAACTTTGTTAGAAAGATGTTATTTTTAATTGGGGACAAACTAAAAAGAAATCTTTTCAGAAAATTTTAGAAGCCATTTCAAAATCTTCTAGTCTTTTGAGCCCATATTTAAAAAAATATTTCATATTGTACACTTTCGCTTCTGACATATCATATGCACCAGTTTTAACTTAGCTAAACCAGCAAAATAGTGAAGTGCCAATTTCTTTTATGAGCTCAAATTTTAAAGGTGCTGAACTTAATTACCATGAGGTCGATAAGCAAGCTTTTGCTGTTTTCAAAGCTATCAAATACTTTCTTCCATATTTATTGAAATCTAGAACTAAAGTGCTCCTTACTCTTCAGTCAGAAATTTGTTAGTACAGAAAGATTTGGGTGAAAAAAAGCACCATGAATGACAACTCTTCAAGAGTATGACTTGGAAATTAAACCTTCAATGGTAGTCAAGGGTCAAGGATTATGTAAACTTGCCGCCGAAGTAGCTCATCTGCCTAATAACAGTTCCGAAGCTGTCATTGATGAATTCTTACTAAATCGAGAAATTTACTTTTATCCTCCAACACAAGATTCTTGGTACATAGATTTAAGGACACTTCTGGAAACTGAAACAGCTGCTGATTACCTTGAACCAAATAAAATGAGAGCACTTAGACTGAAATCCGCTCCTTATTTGCTAATTGATAATATTCTTTTTAGGAGAAATTCAGATGGTGTTTTACTTCTATGCTTACACAAAGATGAAACAAAAGTGATTTTGAAAGAATTACATTTTGGACCAGGAAGTGGTCGTTTTGGTGGAGAAACTATGGCACATAAGATTCTTAGGGCTGGCTATTATTGGCCTACTTTATTTCGAGATTCTTATGATTTTGTCAAGAAATGTCAAGAATGCCAACTTGCTGTAGGTAGAGTTAAGAAGTCTACTTTTCCTTTACAACCTATTTCAGTAGAAAGGCCTTTTCAGCAATGGGGTATTGATATAGTAGGACCAATAAACCCTCCCTCTTCAATGCAACACAAATACATTATAACTGCAACTGATTATTTTACCTGTTGGGCAGAGGCTGCACCTTTAATGGTTGTAAACACCAATCAGGTTATTTTATTTTTAGAATCTTTTATCATAACAAGATTTGGTGTTCCAGATTCCCTTGTTTTTGATAATGCCTCATATTTTTCATCAGTTGAGTTAACTCAATTTTCCTTAGAGAAAGGTATAAGGGTTAGATATTCAGCTAATTATCATCCTCACGGAAATGGTTTAGTTGAATCAACAAATAAAAATTTGTTGAAAATTCTCAAAAAAACTATTTCAGTTCACCATCATGATTGGCATACAGAGTTGTTTAAAGCTCTTTGGGCAGACAGAGTAACTCCTAAAGCTGCAATAGGTAACTCACATTTCTTCTTGGTTTATGGAACTGAGGCCATTTTACCACCAAATTTATTTTTACCTTCTTTACAGTTAGCCTAGTCTGTTCAGGATGAAGATTGTCCAGCTACGGAGAAAAGGATTAACACTTTAATAAAACCCGAGGAGGAAAGAGACAGGTCAAAACAACATTTCATAAAACATCAACAAATTGTTTAGTCCTAGTTTGATCTATCCTCAAGTTGTAACTGAGAATTCCAGGTGGGGGACTTGGTGTTAAAATGGGACAAAGTCCATGAGGATAAAGGAGATCATACCAAGTTCCAAAAACTTTGGTTAGGCCCATTTGTCATTGCTGAAAACATAGGTCCAAGCACTTTTCGTTTGCAAACCTTAGAAGGTCAGTTCGAAACATTTCCAGTAAATGGATTGATCTTAAAAAAAATATTTTTGTTGACTTTTTCAGGCCTTGAATTTGTATATAATTTTGTATATGAGCTTGTTTATTGTATAATTTTTTTATTCTTTTATTTTTAATCAGTTTATGTCTGTAAATAATTTTGTTTAAATTTTAAAATTTTTATGTATATATTATTATCATAAAATTTTATAAAATTGTTGATATTCTGTACAATCTTTTATCCAATAGAATTATGATAAAATCCTAATTCTTATGCATATTCAAATTTCATTTGATCCATGTAAAAATACTCTCGAAACTTATTTTTGATTTTCTTAAATTAAGATTTAATAGATTCTTCTAGTCAAGTATTGATTTGTCAATCATTTGTATCTAAGATTGTCAAATCTCTGTATATATGTTTTAAGATAACCAGTCGCTAATGTACATATGTTGTTGAGAGGACATTTGTAAATAAATAAGTCCCATGGTTTAAACCCAGTTTGTTCATTAGTTTAAAATTATGGTATTAGACTAAGTCTTTTAAAAATTGGTTTAGAATGATCAGAGTTTCTTAAGTCTATTAAGAACCTATCATTATTTGTAAATATTTGTAAATATTGTTCAGATTATCCCTCATTCTCTTATTTTCTTTTGAAAGTTAGGATGGCTGATTAATGTCTTTTTCAAAACTTGTACTTTGAAAAATCTTTATGGATCTCTATCATCAGTCATTTCTTTTAAAGATGTTTACAATCTGGAAAATTTTTAGATCTGTTCCATTCAATAAAATTTTAAAGTTTAAAATAAGAGACGAAAGGTCTTAGTAATAAGCCGATCCAATCAGGATCATAAATATCATCGGCATGACATTATTAGGAAACTGATAATGGCTCTTGGTCATAAGGTCAAGAGATAGGGGGTCTCATCACAAGCCAGCTGATTATTTTTTAGGTGATATTAGTGACTGACATTACCATTTGGTTACCATGATAGGTAGTGGTCTCTTATTTTATAAAACTTAAACTTTCAAACTCAATAAAGTGAAACATAACTTTGATTGAAGAATAGGAGGTATCATCATGAGCCGGCCTAATCATGATCATCCATGCTGTCTAGTATAACTTCATTTCTGATCATTAGAGTGATGGCTCTTGGTTAAATGATCAAGCGACAAGAGGTCTTATCACGAGCCGGCTTGCTTATTCTAGGCAGTTCTCGTGAATGATACTATCACATCAGGTTATCATGCCTAGATAGTAGTATTCATTTAAAGAAATTGTTTTTGATTTTTGATTTTCTTACTTTCAAACAAAAGAAAAAAGAAAAATAATTATATTCATGGAATAGATTCTAGAAATTTATCAGTGAAGTAGATTCCTATATCTTACACTGATGGTTCAGATTATCCTTACTATAAGTAATTTGTTTTGACTATGATATTCTTAAGCTTATCTTTAAAAAATCCTTATTTACAGAGATGGGATAATTCTGAATTATACTTGCGAATATAAATCAGATAATGGTTTTAATTAGACTCGGAATTTTTGATTGTTTTGAATAGATTTTAAGATTTTGTTTATACCGTCATTTGAAAATTGTATGAGCAGAGATAACTGGTTCGCCCAGGTCGTCGCCATTTGTTGGCAGGCAACAACCCTCTCAATTTTTCTGCTTTGCTGAATAAAATTGATCAGTTCTCTTCTATAATTTATCACAAAATTATATAAGACTGCCTTCATAATCTTTGATTATGAAGGTACTCTCAATTAGAAAAAATAATTAATGATCATACTAGAAGTTTATGAGGCATTTTCATAAATTTAATATTTTAGTAGTTGTTAATCTTTTAATTTTATATATAATCAATTTTCATTATCATTTAATATTTGATTATATATTGATTCGAGAGATTTAAATTATAGTTTGCTAAATAGTTTTTTTTGGATTAAATTAAAGATAATTGGAAATGCATGTTGAACTTGTTGCAATTAGGTTTTGTTGATTTCTTTTAGACCTTTTGACAAAGTATTCATCATTAGTTTTTGTAATTTATATGATTAGGGTTGATGAATTAATTTAAATATTCTATTTTAACCTTAATGATATTCTTTTTTTACATAAAAACTTTATCCTCTAAATACTATGCCATTTTATGTGTAAATAAACAAATTGTGGGAAGTTGTATATATGTTTCTCAAATAACCAAAGTTTACCTTTATATATCATTGCGAATGTTTATAAAGATCTTTGCGTTATATTCATAATAATCGATTTTTAATTTAATATTTAGTTTTTGATAAAATTCTCCATTTGATCAAACTTTGGAATAGGTCATATGATGATTTGAATTCAATGAATTCATCGTATAATTCAAAACTATATAATTTATTCTTCGAATCTATTACATGCATAAGATATGGTTTTGAATATTTAATTTATCATTTAAGGGTGATCTTAGTGCTTGGTTGGATTTACGAAACCCTAGGAGACATCATTGTTTGTAATGAAAGACTTCACATCATCTTGTTTTAATAGCACGATTAACTTCCACGTATAACTCCTTCCTGTTAACGTTTGGTAGTCGTGTGTTTGCTACAGGATATGAATTGTTATTTTGTTAACACCTGTTCAAAGGACTTTAATATGAAATAATTACCTTGGTCAGATGTTTTCATATTAACATCATCCTATCTGGCATTCGTATTACATTCATGAAATGTTTGATTTCGAATTTTTCGTAATGATTTCAAATCTTATCAATTTGTTTGATGAGTACCTACGGTGGTTTAATGGTGAAGTTCTCATGCGTAGAAACCAATCTAGGGTTACTCTTTATCTCTTCCAGAATCGTATAAGGGTTCATATCATGTCTGTATGAAGCTATCATTCCATTCTATGTATTATCACACTTCGTTCTTTGTGTTATATGGTTATCAAACCCTGAATTGTATTGTTTCGAATGTCAAAGTTTTGTTAAAAATGGAGGTGTTAACATAATGATTTCCGAGAGTTCTGTTGGTTACGATTAGTCTATCCATTACTCATAGCGCAAAACATTGGCACTTGTTTTCATTATTTCAAAAAATTGGTTACCATGGCCGAATTTGGGGTTTTATTTCTTGTCACGTATGAACCAATTAAGGATTTGATGGTTCACATGATGCCTTTCACTTGGATCCCTATTCCTTCCATCTTCACAACAACATTCATCCCAAACCGAGACCAGAGTTGTAGTGATGAGAAAATGGTTCCTCTCAGTCGATTTGAGATCTTAGGGCCTGAGCTGGTGGAAGCTAATGAAGAGGTCGCTACATTATTTGAAAATATAGGTTGGGGTTCTTTCTTTAGACGTTTCAGTGGTCATAACACTAAATTCACCAGATAATTCGCTCTCAGCCTGAAGGAGAACGTAGCTCAAATTGGGGGGTCTCCGCAGAATAGAAGAGCCGTGCCTTTATATATTCTGTTTTTTATTTTGTAAATGGGGGACGTTTGCAAATAGAAGGGGAGACACTGCTGCTAGTGGATAAGAGTATGACTGGGAAAAACTTATACTGAAATAAATATTATACTTGTTGGTATTCTAAAGAAGTTTCTCTTCCTTGGATGTCTTTGAAGCGCTGATTTCAAAACTGGTATAATTTTGTTGCAGTTCTAAAACATAATAAATACATTTTTCATATTAGAATTTCTCAATTGATTTATGTACGATTATGCTGTGATATAATCTGTATGTATTATGGGAAATAATTACTTGAATCACTAGTTCGTTTTTCTACCTGGTACAGATATTAGATATGTGATCTAATTAATTTTTCTTGATAAGACTGACTGTATGATATCATCAATTCATTAACTAATGGATTGAAATATTTGTATTTTCACAAATATTTTAAAATAGTTAGTTAATTATCTTTATACTCAGATATAGAAATGCTAAACGTTGATTATTCTCTGGCTTTTATGTTATTAGAATAATAAAATGATTTATTTTTTTATTACTCCTTTATCATAAAATATTATTGAATTAGAAAGTTATTATAACTTCGACTTTGATAAATTATTTTTTAGAGTTGTATTATTTCCTCTGATATTTATATTGTCAGCAGATTGTCAACTTAGATGATAAGATTTTCTCTCGGCTGAGATAGTTTAAAATAGTTTTAATTTGCGTTTATATTTTTCTTTAGCTTAAACTTCTTAGTTTAAGTTTTCCAGCTGCTAAAATAGGTCATACACTTAGTTAATTGTTTATATTCATGAATAGTTTCTTTCTTCAAAGATTCAGACAAAACCAAAAATGAGACTCTCCTTAAGGGAGCAACATATAAAGTAGACATAATAGTTAAATTTCATTCAGTAATAGAAAATTATTTTAGTTCGCAGTTAGATGTAATTAGTAGCTTAATTTAATTTTTAGATTATTATTTACATTTAGTTTTAATAGGTTTAGTTGCATTAATTAGAATTCAATAGCATAAAATAGTTTAAAATACACTTTTCTAGGTTTAAGTTTAGATAAATTTCCTTAAGAGAGTTAAAACCTAGAGGCAGCGGGGTTTTTTCCCGTGAGTGTTAGCCATACCAAACATACCCGGGGCTGCTTTAAGCACCTTGTGTTGAAATATTGTAACTTCGAAGAATATTCTATATGTATTTTTTGTGGTCCCCGATGGTCCTATCGGGAGAACCACTTGTATTACTTTGTACCCCGATGCTTCTAATCGGAAGAACTAATGAGAGTCATGAGGTAGTCCCCTCTAATTGTAAAGGTGGGTCATTAGCACCCCAGTGTGGTTACTTGAGCCTACATGTGTAACTCGAGCATACATGATTTAACTCAAGCCTACATGTCAGATGAGTTAATTAAAGTGAACGGATGAATATAAATAGAGGTGTAACGCTCCTCATTTGGAGCACAGACTCTCACTTGTGTAGCGCATTAGTGGAGAAGAGAAGAGTAGCTGGAGAAGGAGGAGGATCATGCTTTGATCTCCTTGTTGGTTTTATTTTTTATCTTTTGGGGCATCTATATTGAGGAAGATTTTTTCTGGGTTTTTCCCTTTAGGGTTTTCCCAGGATAAATCTTTGTGTTACTTTTGTATGGTTTTGCTTGTCTATCTTTCAGTGATCCTGTTCATATGCTTTTGTTATGAAATCGAAATCAAATACTAATGATCTAGCTTAGCATAAGAAAATTTGACATGGTATCAGAGCCACCCTGAAAGAAGAAATTGTGCAACTATAGAAGTTAGGGCTTATTACTTTTTGATTCTCTCTCCACAATCTATCAGAAAAATAAGGCTAGGCTGACTCTCCTTTGAAGAGCGCATCTTTCTGTCTAAGCAGAATTCAATTCCGAGCATTTTTAGTTTTCGGTGCGGGAATTTAGGGCTTCTTGTAGAAGAATAATTTTTGAGTGAGCTTGGCATAGGATTGCTCTCCTCATCAAAATCGAATTTTAGAGACCTGGATCAAGATTTTTGGTTGGGTCAAACTCCGGGAAAGTCAAACCCTAGTTTGACCCCGAGCTAGAAAAACCCTAAATACTAAAACTACTAAGTTTTGGTACTTTCGCTATATTCTGAGATTGGAGAAGGATCAGGAGCTGAAAATTGTAGAGGCCGAATATACAATTCTAATGTACACTGTTTCCAAAATTTAGCCTCATATTCGCTATATTCTAGGAGATATGATCCCTCCAAGTTAGGGTTCTAGCCTCTTCCAAAATTCATCCCTAAACAGGACACCTGGGGAGAATTGCTAGCATGGGATAAAGAGGTCCAAATATAATTCCTAAATACTTTTCAGAAATATCACGGAATATACTTTATGTGGTCCAAATTTCAGAACCATAAGATGAAACAGTGACACGTGGCAGGCCGTACAACTTCGCTGTTCTGAACAGTCCTGTAATAGGTCACCTTTGGAAAAGGATAATAAATCCCAATTGGTGAAACCAATTCTGATGAAACCTATGGTCTTGGATCAGGGGCATGCGAGGTTACCTCAGTGAGACATTTCAGACACATAGGAGCAATAATTTCAGAGATATCACAGAATTAGTGACAGGCATTTTTGCAGAAGAAATTGGAAAACTAAGGCTTCCTGTTCCGGGAGCTTCCCTCCACTGTTTTTAGAAAAGGAGTACATTGGACAGCTCCATTTGAAGAGATCTATCTTTCTATCCAATCAGATATGAAATATTCCAAGTTTTTAAAATTAGGGTTTCTCTGACAAACCCTAGATCAACCAGCTCCAGAAGCAGGACGAACACCTCAAATCAGTAAGATCTAATCTTTTGCTATTTGCATTTGAGGTTCTCATTTCAAAGTGATCCATCACATCAGCTTGATGATAATCTTGGTGAAGTTGACAACTTCCAAACATGGAAGTATTTGATCTCTCTGAAGAAAATGAATTGGACACCTACATGAGTAGAGAGGTTCAAATTCTAGAGGGAGATAAGGCTCAAAGCCTTACACTAGAAGAACTTGGTCAAGGCCAAGAAGATCATTGTTGATTCAGTCATGGATCAACTTATACCACAAGTGTCTTCCCTAAAGACATCAAAAGAGATGTTTGATTCCTTGACCAAGCTATTTGAAGGAAAGAACATACATCGAAAGATGACCCTAAGAAACAAATTGAAGAGGTAAAAGAAGAAGTGAAGAATGCAGAAGTGGTGATAGCCACCATGAATGGCCTCCCAGGATCGTGGGATCTTTTCATGTGAAGAATCTATGCCAAAATAAAGTGATTACTTTCAGCTCGACTCATAAGAGGAGAAGAAGAAGATGGGAGCAATTGAAGATCAAGCTGTCACCATTCAAAGAAGATCCCTCAAGCGACGAGGAATATGAAGAACTCAATTCTTGAAGAACCTCTTATTCATCTTATCATTTGGATACGAAATGATGATTTTTGAATGTAGAAGATGATAAAGCAGAATGATCAAGATGGAGTCTACCCATGAAACAAATAAAAGATAAGTATTCAATTGTCATTTCATGATATTGTGTTGTTATACATTTGATTATATTTAGTTGATGTGTTATGCATGATAGATTGTTTCCATTAATGACTGTATACTACTAATATGCATGTGATGGGAAAGGTCCTATACAAACTCCAACAAGAAAAGAAGGATGAGACTTGTTCTGAAGAACAAGTGATGACAATTCAATAAACATGAATCTGAAGCTCCCAGGGTGAGAGACACCATGACGAAAGAAAGAGCTTCAGAGAGTGGTAGATCCACCTCGAAGGATGAAGACCACCATGGGTATGAGAGATAACTCAAGATGAAGAAAAGAATGCTATGAAAGAAGCTATGATCAAAGAATAATAGTTGATCATGGGGAATGATGTATATGATATGATTTCGAGACATAAAGGGAAGTACGTAGTATCTTCCATATGGATCTACAAGAACAAGTGTACAAAGCAAGGTTCGTGATTTGCCTCAGAAAGAATAAATTATGACATGACATACTCTATTGACCAATATATATCAAGCATAGAACCACCTATACAGAATGAAGAAGGAAGATAATACTCCACTTCAGGGGGAGTGACTACAAAAGATATCTGAGTTTGACACGGTACAACATGATGGACAACTTCCTAATGGATCGAGACTTTACCAAGAGTAAAGTGGGTTCCAACCGTCAAAGTTGAATGCAGAAGACTAGGATATGTTAATGATCTGACAAGACGAACTCATGGAAGATGTTATGATGAAAGAATACTAGAATGATGTTTGGGATATAGTACTCAAACCAGAAAGCAAGAATGTGGTATCTTACAAATGGGTTTGCAAGATAAAATATGTTGCTGATAGAAGTAAGGAAAGAATTGTGGCTTGAGGTTTCTATAAGAAAGAGGGAATTAGTTCTGAAGAAACACTTACTCTAGGAAGCAAGGTACACTTCCTTGTGAACTATGATGGTAGTTGCTTCCATGATGAAATAAAGACAAGCCTTCCTTAATGGTATGATTGGGGAAGAGTTTTACATCGAATAGTCACATGGATTTGAAGTTGAAGACAGATGGACTCATATATGTAAGTTGAAGAAGGCCCTTTATGGCATGAAGCAAGCTCCCAGAGCTTGGTATGGAAGGATAGACAATTTCCTGTCAATTATGGGCTTTACCAAGAGTAAATCTGATCCTAACCTTTATCTCAAGGTTGTAGAAGATGAACCTGTCATCCTGTTATTATATGTGGATGACTTGGTCTCGACAGGGAATGAGAAACAGATCATGGAAAGCAAGAAGAAACTAGCAGAAGAATTTGAGATGAAAGGCCTTGGGTTAATGCATTATTTCCTAGGTCTGGAAGTATGGCAAATTTCAGAAGGAATCTTTCTCAATCAGGGAAAGTATGCGATAGAGATATTGAAGAGATTCAATATGTTGGAATGCAAAGCCATGGCCACACCCATGGACTCCAACATGAAGTTGTTAGCTGATGACTCATCAGAGTTAGTGGATGTGACTCATTACAGATAGATCATTGGGCCATTGATGTACTTAACAAATACCAGACCAGACATTTGTTTTGCTATGAACACCTTAAGTCAATATCTTGTTCAACCAAGACGGGTTCACCTAGTAGCTGCAAAACATGTGATGAGATATCTGAAAGGGAATATAGACCTTGGTATATACTATGATGGTAGCCATGAGTATAGATTATATGGCTACAAAGATGCAGATTGGGCTGGAAGTATCTCAGATAGAAAAAGCACATCAGGTGGATGTTATAGTCTGAGATCTGCTATGATTTCATGGTTTAGCAGAAAGCAGTCTAGTGTTTCTCTAAGCACAGCCAAAGCAGAATATATAGCAGCTTGCTCTGCTAGTTGTGAAGCCATATGGCTTTGGAAGCTGATGTTAGGATTATTCAACCTAGAGTTGGACACTACTGTGATTCTATGTGATAACCAGAGTTGTGATGACAGAGAACCCTGTGTTCCATCGTAACACATAGAAATCTGGTTTTTCTACTTACGAGATAAGATGCAGATGATGATGTTTCAGTATTCCCATACTGAAGATATAAATGATGTTTCAGTATTTACATACTGTAGATGCAGATGATGGTGATTCCGTATTTTTATACTGAATATAGAGATGATGATGCTTTCAGTATTTCTATACTGAAGATATAGATGATGGTGCTTTCAGTATTCACATACTGGAGATATAGATGGTGATAGTTCAGTATTCACATACTAAAGATGTAGATGATGATGGTTTACATGATGATGTGCTAATGAAGCCTCTGTCCCGAGTAAAGTTCGAACACTTTCAAGACAAGCTTGGTGTGGTTCGGAAATACCTTCTCTGAAAGGGGGAGTAGTGATGTTGCAGTGGGATTGTATCATCCCTGGGCACTTGCCCTAAAGTGATCCAGAGACCTCGGTCTTCGAGAATGAAGAGGGATTGTATCATCTCGGGACATCTGTCCATAATAGATCTAGTGACCTCAGTCCTTGAGAACATGGTGGGGTTGTATCATCCCTGGGCACTTGCCCTAAAGTGATCCAGAGACCTCGGTCTTTGAGAATGAAGAGGGATTGTATCATCACGGGACATCTATCCATAATAGATCCGAGAATGTGGTAGGATTGCATCATCCTTGGACATAGTCCTAAAGTGACAGGGACTGATTCTCCTGTAATCAATCCAATGGCTTCAGTCCTCGAGAATGTGGTAGGATTGCATCATCCTTGGACATAGTCCTAAAGTGATAGGGACTGATTCTCCTGTAATCAATTCGGTGGTTTCGGTCCTCGAGAATGTGGTAGGATTGCATCATCCTTGGACATAGTCCTAAAGTGATAAGGACTGATTCTCCTGTAATCAATCTGGTGGTTTCGGTCCTCGAGAATGTGGTAGGATTGCATCGTCCTTGGACTTAGTCCTAAAGTGATAGGGACTGATTCTCCCGTAATCAATCCGGTGGCTTCGGTCCTTGAGAATGTGGTAGGATTGCATCGTCCTTGGACTTATTCCTAAAGTGATAGGGACTGATTCTCCTGTAATCAATCTGGTAACTTTGGTTGTCGATAATGTGGTGGGATTGCATCATCCCTAGAATTTAAGTCCAAAAGTGATCCAAATACCTTTTTGTCTTTGAGTTGTGGATTGCAGGTTGTAGCTGATGATGATGATGCCGTACTGATCGAAAGATCAGAGTATGATGATGATGACGTACTGATCAAAAGGTCAAAGTGTTGATGATGATATTGTTGATTGAAAGGTCAAAGTGCTGAAGATGTTATTGCTGATCGAAAGGTCAAGGTGCTGAAGATGTTGCTGATCGAAAGGTCAAAATGCTAAAGATGTTGTTTCTGATCGAAAAGTCAAAGTGCTGAAGATGTTGTTGATCGAAAGGTTAGAATGTTGAAGATGCCGTTGCTGATCAAAAATTCAAAGTGCTGAAGATGTTGCTGATTGAAAGGTCAAAGTGCTGAAGATGTCATTGCTGATTGCAAGATCAAAATGCTGAAGATGTTGCTGATCGAAAAGTCAAAGTGATGAATATGTTGCTGATCGAAAGGTCAAAATGCTGAAGATGTCGTTGCTGATTGAAATATCAAAATGCTGAAAATGTTGCTGATTGAAGCAGTCAAAGTATTAATGATGATGAAGACTGAAGATTGAAGATGAAGACTACATGATGTTGAAAAGCTTCCAATGATTTATAGATGTGTTGCCCTGATGATGTTGATGATGTTCTCTCTCATTATTGTTGTTGTTGATGTTGATGAAGAATGCCCTTCTCGTTAAGGGGGAGTGTTGAAATATTGTAACTTCAAAGAATATTCTATATGTATTTTTTGTGGTCCCTGATGGTCCTACCGGGAGCACCACTTGTATTACTTTGTAACCCGATGCTTCTAATCGAAAGAACTAATAAGAGTCATGAGGTAGTCCCCTCTAATTGTAAAGGTGGGTCATTAGCACCCCAGTGTGGTTACTTGAGCCTACATGTGTAACTCGAGCCTACATGTCAGATGAGTTAATTAAAGTGAACGAATGAATATAAATAGAGGTGTAGCGCTCCTAATTTGGAGCACACACTCTCACTTGTGTAGCACATTAGTGGAGAAGAGAAGAGTAGCTGGAGAAGGAGGAGGACCAGGATTTGATCTCCTTGTTGGTTTTATCTTTTATCTTTTGGGGCATCTATATTGAGGAAGCTTTTGCTGGGTTTTTCCCAGGATAAATATTTGTGTTCCTTTTGTATGGTTGTGCTTGTCTATCTTTTAGTGATCCTGTTTATATGCTTTTGTTATGAAATTGAAATCAAATACTAATGATCTAGCTTAGCATATGAAAATTTAATAGTGTGGGCTGATTCTCCGTAGTTGGCCTAGTTCATAAAATCCGGCCAATATGACACCAAACTGAATATGAGTTTAGTTTATCACCCACCAATAGATGGTTAGAATGAAGTCATCAACAACTATTGAGAAACTTATCTTCGTTGTTTCACCTTTGAAGAACACCATCCATGGGCAAAGTGGCTTCCTCTTGCTGAATGGTGGTACAATAATTCCTACCATACTGCATCTAAAATGACTCTATATGAAGCAGTTTATGGTCACACACCTTTAGTACTCCTTCCATACACCCCCAACAGTTCACCAGTTTAGGTAGTTGACATGGTTCTTCGAAATTGACATTAGATTCTTCACATTCTATAGGACAATCTTCACATGGCTAGAACCCGCATGAAACACTAAGCTAATCAGCACCGTTCTGAGTGCACTTTTCAAGTCGGTGATATGGTTTTTCTTCATCTGCAGCCTTACAAGCAATCCCCCTTGAAAATCAAAGGGAATCAAACGCTCACTCCAAAGATCTTTGGTCCATATACAGTTCTTTAGAAGATTGGGTCTGTTGCTTATAAATTGGCACTTCCTCCTTCTTGCATTCAGCAAGTGATTGGCACCAACATCAAAGTACAAATTGTTTTACCAGAATGGGATAATGAAGGATCCATCATTTTAGATACGGAGGCCATCCTGAATAAGCACACTTGTCAGCTTCGCTCTAGGTCCATCATAGAGGTCTTAATTCAGTGGTACAACATGCAACCAGAGGATGCCACATGGGAACCGCTCCTTCAGATTCAACAACAGTTTTGACATCTAAATCTTTGAGGAGAAATATTTTTTTAAGAGGGAGGGGATGTTAAGAACCCGTGTCAACCCTCCTCTTTATTTTGTTAGTATATTTTATCGGACGCATATGCTTTGTAAGTCATCCCATCAGTATGTTGTATTATCCCACATTCATGGGGAGTAAGTAATAGTTGTTAAGTTGTCTAGTTATTATGTTGCATTATCTGACATTCATGGGGTGTAATAGTTGTTTAGATTAGAATTAGTATATAACTATGTGTTAAGGCTAATGAAAGCATCGAAGAGTTATTTTGTATTGATCTTGCTCAAAGGAGGTTTGAAGTGGTCCACAATCAATAAAATATCTTTTGTGCTCCAATATTTCTGTTATATCTCCAATATTTCTGTTATATCGTGCATTCTCATTGTTTATTGCAGGAGGTTCTCCACAAAGTTACCTCTGTTTCATGCGAACATGATAGAGGATCCCGAACAATACTAATTTTTGTGCGAAGCAGTTTGGACTTTCAAGTAAGCTCATGATGATGATGCTAAGAAACTTAGCAGTTGGCAACAAATATTCGGGGTCACACACTGAACTGGTAAATTAAGTTTGTACATGTTACCACTGGGAGCCCAGTGAAGACTCTAGCAAAGATCAGAAATGGATTAATCGAAGAATTCAAGAAGCCCAAGTCTGATTCGCAATATATCACAGAGCTAAAGGAGATTAAGGAATATCCAAATGAATCCGTTTAGGATTTTGATCAGTGATTGAAGACACTGATGGTGAAAGTTAGTTTTGTGATGAGTGATGTGCATCACAAGGAGTGGTTCATTGCGGCATTAGTACCACATATTAGGATTCCCTTTATGCATCAGAATATTGTGACATAGAGTGAGGCTCTGGAGATCGCAATGAAGCTCGAAGCGTTACCTGTTGGAGAAATTGGAATTGGTATGAATAAGATCCAATCACAACTAGAGAACCTAACTATCCAATTGCAAGATATCAAGAAGGGAAGGGAGCACCGTGAGGATATATGGTGTACACAATGTCATGCAGAGGGACATCATAAGGATCAATGCCCATATTTTCGTAATTATTTGTTGTTAGGAGCTCCAAATACGCTAAGTAATGGTGGCATTCTGTGGTGTCGCATCTGTCAAGTTCATGGACATCGACACGGAGAATGTGTATACCTTCAGAAGATGGTATCAAAGCCTACAAACTTAAACTGTGCATTTTTTCGATCTGTTGGTCGCGAAGACAAGGACTCTCAAGCATATGATTTTCTCCAGGATAGGACGATGGATGTATATTATGTGAAAGGAGAATAACATCGATTGGTGGAGAGACCAACACCGTAGCCGTATTTTGTGCCACAGCCACAACCGTAGTTTACTACGACACTTCCATAGTATAACCAGATGTAGTACACTCCACAAAAGCCATAATATACTCAAGCACAGTATAATCAACCACAATATGTGAAACCACAGTAGAATATCCCACTGTAGCAGTAGTTCAATCAACCGTAGTATCAACAGTAAGGAGGATTTCGTGGAGGATTTCAAGGAGGACGAGGTCGCGGACCTGTGCAATGTTATAATTGCAGAGTACTAGGACACTATTAGGGATATTGTCCAAACCTATAGTCACAAAGTACCTACTGTACTGCTGCATATCACACAGTTGAATATTGTCCGCAGTTGATTGCAAAATGGCAAGCGAAGAATGTGCCACCACCAGAGAACCAGAATCGTAATATGAATCAGAATGTGAACCATCCAGTGAATCCACCACCAAACTAGAACCAAGGACCAACTGTTGGGAAGATCTCAGTAGAACCTAGAGTTCAACTTGTTGATTTTACTGTTATTACTCATGGAGGTGCGACAACTAGAGATGATGGCTCAATTCCACAAGTTCGATTGGCTGGACGGGAAAACGTGCAATTTGATGTTGACAATACGAGGGATATGTTCTTTTAAGCGTGTGATGCCATAAGAAGGGATCCCGATAAGTTTTTTGTTTATGAAATGCCACCTATTTATTATTCAACTCTAGTAGCAAGACCATCGCAACAGCATGGTACCTTGAAAAATTTCTTTGAATGTTGTCTCTTACTATCAAAATATCCTGATGCGCTCGTCGAGATCATGAGTTTGTTGCATTGACCAGGGAAGGGACATAAGGACTCTACTATGAACTCCCCGCATAAGAAGAAAACTGCGAAAGAAGTGAGAATGAATATCTAGATTGGGGAGTATGAGGTAGATTAAGCTATTCTGGATCTAGGCTCAGATGTCAACATTCTGATGAAGATGACGTGGGAGAATATGGGGAAACCACAACTAGTTTGGTCCTCTATATAGCTGCGACTGGATAACCAAGCCACACTGACACTGATTGGGTGAGTACAACGTCTAGTGGTGGAAGTTGAAGGAATGAGGACTTACGCTGGCTTCAATGTTATTGAGATTGTTGATGAAGGAAGCTCGTATCCTACATTATTGGGAATTGGATGGGCTAAGGACAGCCTGGAAATGATGAACTTCAAGAAGCACATGATGAACTTTGTGAACCATGATATCAGATTCAACCTCGATGGATCCAAACGAAGGAGGGAAGTATATAGAACCAGTTAAAGAAGAAGTTGTAGGAGGATGGGACCATGCGTACAACATCTCAGAAGATTATGTCCACCCTAATACCGACAGAGAGCTGGGATGGTGAAGCTCTAGATCCGCATCTTCAGATTCTAATGATGCGTTGGAGAATTTGCAGAATCGGATGCATGAGTTATCGATTCGAAAGTGTGGAAAAATTACTTAGTCGCTACGTCAAGTCACAATAGATATTGTTGAATTAAAAACATATGAAGAATTTTCTAATCTACTTGAATTTATGGTTTATTTTTAAGATAGGATGTCAAAACCACATAGGATATTGGCATTGGATGAAGCATTGAAGGATACTCCAACACGGTGGTGGGTGGCACATAAGAAATCAATCGATGGGTGGTCACTGTGTCGCAGGTTGATGGAAGTTCGCTTCGACGAAATAAAACAATACCAAGATGAGAAGTATGATGGGAATAATGATCCTAATGATCATTTAATTGCATGTTAGATCATGTGGGTGTCACGACTGAATAATGAGTGGGTACATGCTTTTGTACACACACTGGGTGAAATTCTGTGACACTCGTATGTATTGGCTGATATTAGAAGAGAGATCAAAACATGGGAGGAGTTGTTGATTTGTTTTAGTCACACCTTCAGTTTTGCAGATGTTGATCCCATTATTCATAGTGTGCTACAACATATCCACAATGTTGGTTTGAAGGTAGTTCGAGTTGCATACACTGTGGACCCGCATGAAGCACCAATGATGCAGTCGATGATGGAGATGACCCAAGGTACATCAACATTCCAAAATATGAAGGATGACGAAACACCGTGGCACCAGATATGCCATCAGACAAAATTGATCAACCATTGAATATTTAGAAGGTCAACTCTGGGACAGAGGAGGAACCAAAGTTCACAAATATTGGAGACTATTAGGATGAAGAAAATATAACGAAGATCACTGATCTATTGCATGAGTTTCAAGATTTGTTTCCAAGGAATTTCTCTAAAATGAAAGGGATCTTATGAGATTTGGGAGAAATGAATATCCCACTGAAGCTAGATGCGAAGCCTATGAAGCAACGATCCTATCACCTGAATCCGCGATACAAGGAAAGAGTAAAGGATGAGCTCGCCAGGATGTTGGATGCAAGAATCGTAGAACCCATTGAAGAATTAGAATGGATTAGTCTTATGGTTGTGTAAGATAAGAATAAATGTGAGGTTCAGATCTATGTCGATCTCTAGAAGCTTAACGATGGATGCCTTCATGATCCGTTACTGACACTGTTTACTGATGAAGTGTTGAAAGGGGTAGGGAGTCAAGAGATATATTCGTTCATGTATGGATTTTCTAGCTATCATAAGATAAAGATCGTGAAAGAAGATCAGCATAAGAAAACCTTTGTGACTGAATGGGGATGATTTCAGTACACAGTGATGCCATTTGGACTCAAGAATGCGCCTGCAATATTCTCCAGGATCGTAGTTACTGCGTTCAAAGATTTTATCCATAAGTTTTTGGCAGTATACATGGATGATTGGACAGTGTATGGGTTAGTAAAGGATCATCTTGCAAATTTGCGACTGATGTTGGAACAATGTCGACAACATTAGATTGTGCTGAATTTGAAGAAGTGCATATTTTGTACGCCATTCGTTGGCGATGGGAATGAAGTGCACTTTTAACATTGTGGTGTGATTGACATGGATGAAGTACGAATACCACGATATGTTGGCATATACTGAGTGTAGAACGAATCCGTTCGATTCAAATATTGGGTTGGATAGTGATCCAATGGTGTGCACCCATCAGCAGTAGGTTGTGGGATTGCAGGAGTTTGGGATTTTAGGCCTCATCCATATGCCATAGTTTGGTAGGTTGGTGGAGTCCAACGCGCGTTCCACGAAATTCTTGGCATGCTTTCATGGGGGATATCTATGACTACACTGGATGGTGCTAGCCACTGTTGAATTGACATCATAGATCACAGGGTTTCCCATGCAAGAGCCTGACTTGTCGTAGTACTTCTACGGAAAAGATAATGACAATATGTTGGCTGCAAAGCTGAAAAATAAGTATGGATTCGATCACGACAAATAGGCATACATCGCAGATACAATTAATAATAAGGTTGCTCAGGTTGTAGCAAATATTCTGTCCATTAAGGTGGTGCGAAAGAATCGACCGAATCGGTGTTCTTTAGGGGTAATATCATGTGTTGAGCTATGCACCAAGGGTGTAAATATGAACTAGTCTATATTTCTGATGAACTAGTTAACTGAAGATGCCATGTTGGTACATGAGGGGAACAAACCATTCACATACAACTCGATGATAATTCTAATTTCCTTGGTTGCATGGATGGATCCTGAGGATTATCAAGGAATGGATGTTGTAATCTCCCCAGTTTGCAAGGGTGACAAATATCAAAACTTGTGGTATCCCAACCAAGACGACCGATTGTAGGAATGCACAATACCATTTTGACTGTATTGGGATGCGCTGCAAGTCGCAGCTGCCAAGATTTCATCGTTATTTGAGGAATTGGTGGTGAAATATAGATGAGTCATAAGATTCACCATAGGTCTGCACGTGATCCATGTGCAAGCATGAAGGGACTTGGAGAAACAATGATTCGATACAAAGTACAAGCTAACTGATGCCAATATGGACCTAGTAGTGGATAAGTGGCTTATGGCATGGAGGTATCCAGTCAGTCTAGAGGAAGTATTAGATGTAGTGGTGGGTCCTCCAGCCGACACAATGATGGATTAAGTAGTGATACATGAAAGTGATCAAGAGTCACGAGAAGCATCATCACTGGAATCCAATAGATTCAGAAGTAGAGCGACAATACAAGGAGACAAGGACAAAGATATGACAAGAACAAGGACAGGCCAACAACACAAAGATAATGGAAGATGAATAAGTGAACTGCATCATTGCAAGAAACATAGTGGCGACAACTACAACTGAGACTCAACTGAGGCAGCAGTCAACGAATGGATTTACAAAGGTAAAGTCGTAACTAACATCTTTGATTAATATTATCTTGGACAGAGTGCCCGAAGGAAATTTGTTGCAGCAGACGGGAAATATCAGTACAGAGAAGTAGGTCAAGATCGTGTCGATTCCACCATGAGAATTGGAAACCCAGAGTGAGGACGTTGATGACTCACTATATCAGTTGAAACAATCGCATTGGACATGAACAAGTTATCAATGCACACCTTGGTCTGGTTACAGAAGTTGGAAGCTTAGGAACTCGTCGATCGTGAGAAGATCATCGACGATCACATATTGAAATCACATGAGAAAGAAGAGGCAGCAAAGCAGGAGATTGAGAACCTAAAGAAGGAGAAATATAGGCTATTTGTCGAGAAGGCTTGGGTATGGGATTACAGAGCACGGTTGGAGAAGGAAGTTTCTTTGGCCTATCAGGAAATCCCATAGATAGCAAAGGACAGGGACGTACTAGCCAAAGTGAAAAATCTAGGACAAGTCATTGCAGGCTTCAAGCATGACCTTGAATACTTGTAGGTACTAGTGAACCTAGGCACACCTCTAGAGAAAGATGCAGAGTCCAAGGGTGCCATTGAAGATGTCGTGACGCGAATTAAAGAGATTGAGAAAGAGGCCAAGATGATTATAGATGCCACCACATAATTTTGGGGTAGTTTGGTCCAAGATGAATAGTTATAACAATTGGGTTAGAATAATCAACCCATAGTTACCCATATTTGACATTAATTAAATCATTTTTGTCTTATTCCTAGATTCCCTCTCTATGCTAGTTGACTTCCACATGTTCCTAGAAGTCAATACTTGCTAAACTGGGTCATGGAGCACTTTGGAATCATCCTGGAAACATATTTATCAAGTATAATTTATTCATGGTTCCTTAAAGCGCATACCTACCTTTTTTGAAAGCTGCCTTGCTTTACAACAATTTTAAGGCATAAAGGAAAAGCTAGTCTAGGGGAACTTGCCTTGTTTTTTGACCACATCCTCCTCCTTCCTTTTCTCCAAAAACAAAAGAATGAATGAGTTGTATTTCCACCACTTATTAGATTTCCCACTTTCTTTAGCTAATTCGTGATGATGTTCTTAGATTTTGAAAGTCCTTTTTGCACCTATGGGGGATTTGACTTGATTTAGTAAGCCTGCTTTTTGACCAATTCAAATATCAACCTAGTGATTTCAAATATACGATGTAATTATATATTTGAGAAGCGTATTACTTCATATGGTTGGCTTATATACACTTATTCAATACAGGATTAAGTTATGCTCCAATTTTATTCTCCTTTTGTGTGAATTTTGCATGTTTGATTAGCAATTTTGTGAGTGTAATTGTTCTATAACTTGGGTTCAATTTCCACATGGTATTAGATCCTTTGTAGATCGATTTCTCTCCTTCCAAATTTTTATTGCAGGTTCGACATCACTGGCTAGGAGTGCATTCTGCTGATTGAAGGGCACATGAGATGAGATATGGACCAATCTCAAAAGATCATCTTGAATCCATTCAATTTATTCAAATGCAAATATGAGATGGAGATATTGTTGAAATAAAAAGGTATCTATAGGGTTACCATGGCTACTGATGCAGATCCCAATGTAGCTGCAGAGAAAATCAAATGGCACAACAGGAGGGATGAGGCCTACGGTCTTTTATGTTTGAGTATTTCAAGAGACCTCCTCTTTCATCTTGATTCATTGACATATCCTAATGAGGTGTGGGAGAAGCTTGAAGATATTTTTGGAAATAAATATGAGATGATAGGACATCAAATCGAGAAGAAATTGATCTCCTTGAGTCCCAGTAACTTCAAATCATTGCAACTCTATTTTACCAAGTTTAAGGCCCTTGTTTTGGAGTTAAAACAATGTGGGATTGAAAAGAAGAAGGAGAAAATAGTTTTGACCATTATCTCAAAGCTTGGTCCTGAATATTCAATGTTTTTTTTGACCTTCTATGCCACTAAATTGATAGCTCGAACTTGGAAGATGCCTAATCTTGTTGAGTTCATGGAATCCCTCACCCAGGTTCAAGATAAATTGGTGATGATGGGAACCATCAAACCTTCCAAATACCAAGCTTTGGTTGCTGGAGATTCGAAGGTGGATTTAGAAAGCAAGAGAAAACCTAAAAAGACACCTGAGAAAAAGAGAGACAAGGAAAAGTATCAAGAGGAGTCCTCAGGCTCCAAGAAAAACCCACAAAAGAAGAAGAACAAAGGAGAAACGAGAAAGTGCGCATACTGTAGTAAGGGCTATCATCATGAGAGCTCTTGTATGAAAAATAAAATTGACATGTTGACCTAACTCCTGGAGAAGAACAAGATCTCCCTTCCTGATTTCTCAAAGAAGAGCGAAGGAGGATCAAATTCAGAAGACAAGGAGAGAGTACATGCCTTGGTTGCTGGCACCTCAAGCTCACCTAGCTTCATCATAGATTTTGGAGCTTCCATACATATGGTTTCGACAAGGGATATATTTTCCTCTCTTGACACGTCGAATGGTCCACCAATAGTTTTGGGAGATAGCTCTCTAATTGATAGTATGGGAAAGGGTAGGATTGATATTGACCATGGTAATTTCAACAATGTGTTGTATGTTACAGGTCTTACTTCTAATCTCTTGTCAGTGTATCAGGTGAATCACATTGGGTCTCCAAAGAAAGTCATATTCTTCCTGAATGAAGTTGAAATCACTAAGATTTCGAATGGTAAAGTCATAGAAAAAGGTGTTGTTGATCACACTTCGAAGGTATAAAAGTTTTCCTATTTTCTACCCTACTCAAACCCCTCTTCGATTATTACTCATGCTAATGAAGCAAGAAAGATTTGGCATGAAATATTTGGACATATTAACTACAAATATATTTATGATTTGAGTGACAAAGATATGGTCATAGGGTTACCAAATATCAAGTTTTCTAAGGGAGTCTATCAAGGTTGTATCCTAGTAAAACACCCAGAGCACATGTATGACAGAGGTAGTTATGAGAGAACCTCTACACCCCTTGAGTTGATCCATAGTGACATTGCTGGTCCATTCCCTCATATGTCCATGAGTCAAGCCAAATATGCACTCACCTTCATAGATGAATTTTCCAGGTATTGTTGGGTTTACTTCTTAAAGCATAAGTCTGAAGTTTTTGACCTCTTCAAAGTCTTTAGAGCCTTGGTTGAAAACCAGTCTTGGAGGAAACTCAAGATCCTCAGATCTAACAATGGTGGTGAGTATGTCAAGTCTGAGTTCATATAGATGCAGGTATCCATATGCAACATTCTATTCCTTACACATCATAGCGAAATGGTGTTGCCGAGAGAAAGAACATATCACTGAAGGAGATGGAAACTTGCATGATGGAGGCTAAAACTTTGCCACCAAATTTTTGGGCCAAGGATATAAAATATGCATCCTATATCCAGAATAGGGTACCACATAAGCAACTTGATGGTATGATTCCTTTCGAATCTTGGAGTGGGCACAAGCCAGATTTGACCCATTTCAAGATTTTTGGCTCAAAGGCTTGGGCTAGAATTCCAACTGAAAAGAGGAAGGATTTGCAACCCCAAAGCCAAGAGTGCCTATTTGTTAGGTATTCTAAAGATTTAAAAGGTTACAAGCTGATCAAATTGAGTAATAACAAATCTTTCATTGAAAGAAGTTTTCAGTTCGAAGAAGTGCCTTTAGCAGTAGTTGAAGTTGGAGAGTCCTCTACACCACCACAACCATTGATTGTAAGTGAAGAGACTAATGACTTTAATGATGCTGATATGTTTGATAATGATGAATTAATTGAAGATCCTAACAGCCCTACAAGAACAAAGTGGGAAGCAAGGACCATTCATGCAGCTGGGGTACTAGCTGGAAATCCTAATGACATTAGGAGGACTAGATCTCAATTTGAGAGTGCCCTTTGTGTGAAAGATCCACTCTTTCCTAAGAAGTGTTATTTGATGATAGATTCTGATCCACATACATATGAAGATGAAGCACATGATCCAAGATGGTAAACAACGTTGAAATAAGAATTCAACTCGCTCTAGAAGAACAACACATGGGAACTGGTTGATCCCCCCCAGGGAGAAAGCTAGTGAAGTGTAAGTGGGTCTTTAAAACTAAGTTTGCTACTGATGGTTCACCTTTGAAATATAAGGTAATATTGGTAGCCGAGGGATACTCTCAGGTACATGGTATTGATTACAATGAGACATTTTCACCAGTGGCAAAGATGGACTCCATAAGACTTGTTCTAGCCATTACAACTTCGAAGCAATGGGAGGTACATCACATGGATGTGAAGTGTGCATTTCTGAATGGAGATATGAATGAAGAGATTTATATGAAGCAACCAAAAGGTTTTGTACCTAATATATATTTAGTGTGTAGGTTAAAGAAATGATTGTATGGGCTTAAGCAATCCCCCAGGGCATGCCAAGATTGATGGATTTCTGTTGTCACTGAGTTTTGTTCGATGCAAGTATGGTCCTAATGTCTATTTGAAGTTGATTCATGGTTCTTTAATGATTATTTTTCTCTATGTGTATGACCTACTGATTACAGGAAGTTCAAAGAAAGATATTTCTTCCTTGAAGGATGCAATGAATAATGCCTTTTCTATGACAGATTTGGGATTGTTGACCCAAGTCTCGGGTCTCAAAATTGCTCAATCCAAACAAGAGGATCCAAAAGGATTCCAAACTTTGTTTAGGGAACAAGGACTCATGGGATTTTCTACAAAGCAAAATCTGACTTAGAGCTAGTTGGATTTACTGACAGTGATTGGGCAAGGGATAACACAGATCGAAAGTCTACCTCAGGATATGTGTTCATGTTTGCAAATGGCCAATCATCTGGTCAAGTAAGAAGCATAGTTCCATAGCACTCTCATCTATAGAGGCAGAGTATAGAGGAGTTTTAAATGCAGCTACTTAATGTTTATGGTTGCAGGGGATACTTGGAGAATGTGGTTTTGAATCAGAGTTTTCAACATTTATCTATTGTGACAATCAAAGCACCATTCAAATATCCACTAATGTAGTTCAAAGACAAAGAAACAAGCACATTGAGATCCATATGCACTATATCAGGGAGCTTGTGCATGATGGTACCATTGCTCTACTCTATTGTGCATCTTCAGAACAAGTAGCAGATATATTCACCAAAGTATTATGTGAGAATAACTTCAGTAATCTCAAATCACTGCAAGGGATTAATGATCATGTGGTGAAGAATGATTGATAACAAATTTCCAAAATTTTGTCTTTTGTCCATGTTTAAGGGAGGATTTTCCCACTGGGTTTTTTCCTCTTTCCTTGGTTGTATGGACATGCAATATGTAAAAGGGTGACTAAGTCTTGTTTCTAGGCCCTATAATTTTTTGATATTTACTCATAAATTCAGGCTTAATGGGGGGTGTTAGAATAATCAACCCATATTTACCCATATTTGACATTAATTAAATCATTTTTGTCTTATTCCTAGATTCCCTCTCTATGCTAGTTGACTTCCACATGTTCCTAGAAGTCAATACTTGATAAAATGGATCATGGAGCACTTTGAAATCATCCTAGAAACATATTTAACAAGTCTGCTTTATTCCTGGTTCCTTAAAGCGTATATCTGCTTTTTCTGAAAGCTGCCTTGCTTTACAACAGTTTTAAGGCATAAAGGAAAAGCTAGTCTAGGGGAACTTGCCTTTTTTTTTACCACATCATCCTTTTTCATTTGGTCCAGAAAAAATCATGAATGAGTTGTCTTTCCACCACTTACTAGCTTTCCCACTTGCTTTAGCTAATTCGTGAGGATCTTCATAGATTTGGAAAGTCCTTTATGCACCTATGGGGGATTTGACTTGATTTAGTAAGCTTGCTTTTTGACCAATTCGAATAGCAACCTAGTGCTTTCGAATATCTCATGTAATTATATATTTGAGAAGCCTATTACTTCATATGGTTGTGTTATGTACACTTGTTCAATACAGGATTAAGTTATGCTCTAATTTTAGTCTCCTTTTGTGTGAATTTTGGATGTTTTATTAGCAATTTTGTGAGTGTAATTGATCTATCACTTGGGTTAAATTTCCACAAATTGAACACACAAATAAGTGAAGTAGAAGCACATTTGGATGCATTGTGGACATCACTTAGAGAGATGCCCCCAGTTGTACAAGTCACAAAGGAGACAGAGTTAAAGGAGTTGAAGCAATGCATCACGAAGGCACATGAGCCTCAACAACGACATACAACTTAGCTTGAAGAGTTTCAAGATATTAGCAAGCAGCTATTGCTGGAAGCAGTTACTGCACTTTAAGCGGTGCAGGAAATTCAAAGAGAAGTTAGCGTGAATATTGTCAAACATCCACTTGAAAAGGATATCGTAGAATGCATGGAAATCAATGACAAGACGAAGGAACAGGTAGAACAAGTCAAACATCAATATGAGGACTTCAAGATAAAAATAAGTTTCTACAATATTTCCAGTTGACGTGGCTCAAGGGAGAGCCACAAGATTGTGTTGGGGACCTATTGCCAGGTGGTTTTGAGGAATATAAGTTGCACAACAACAAGGGTTATGCGCAAGACAAAAGATGATGCGCAAGGCCAAAGATGGCATGCAAGGCGGGAAAGTCAACAGAGAGTCGGCTTGGTCATAATTTTGTAGGAATTAGTCATAGATTTGTAGTTTTGTTCCAAGTTAGTTAGGAAGTTGATCAAAGTGGACCATTTTGTAAAAGTCCCAAGCCTATAAATAGAGATAGGAACGCAATGTTTATATCATCTTATTGGAGAGCATCATTATGTTATGTTATCGAGGATATTATGCTGTGTTAGCACTCATAATGTACCCAAGGTTGTAAAGGTAAATCCCAAGGTAACAACAAAACCACTTTAGAAAGAAACTGATTTTTCTTCCAGAGAGGGATCTCTCAATACAGATTTAACAAGACCAGATGTAATTAACATCCAAAGATTTGTATAGATGGTTGAAACAACACATAACCATTGGGCATGGAGTCACATAAAAATAAAAATATCACAAAGACACATACATAAGATTTATCAAAGGCAAGATAACCATTTCATCACAGTCATTCATTTAGTTCAGGTGGGATAGAAGAGACAATGAACAACCCATTAATACAGAGCATCAAAAGATGAGTTCTATATTAACTTTAGTAGAAGAATGTATAAAATATCCAAAACGATGATCAAAGCATAAACATTATGAATTCTAACCATCCAATACTGTGTTTTAGATACGAGGAAAAACAAAATGAAATGTTACACTGGAAAAACACAATCACATATGGAAAGAAATACGGACTGTCATGGAAATGACACAGGAATCTCTGATAATTCTTATGCATTTGCTCTGTTATTAAAAAATAATATGTCTTTCAAAACCTTCAACAACACGATGGGTTCCAACCCCCATCTCATAAAATAGATGCAAATATATACATAAAATAATTTGATCTTCCAAGAAGATTCATAACTGAATGATCGGCTTAATTAAAGTCTTGTAACTAAATTGCTAACTTTTAGGAATAAACTATAGCTTCAATCCTAACAAATCATTAAGCTAAAATCAACTTGGTAACAGGTCGTCGTCCAGTCAGCTCCTCAACATGCACCATTTGTTCTCATGAATGAAGGATGTATTTTGTCTTTCCGAACCTTTCCACAACTTTCCATTGCTCTGCGCTTGGGGTATCATATTCCATCATCTCTCGAATTGACACTTCTAACTCCATGTAAGCTTCGTATGATACCTTGGGCAATCCTCTCCTGATGATTAGGAACTTTTGTAATATTTTGAAATCCTCTGTCAATTTGTCCACAATAGCTTTCCCTGTTAGGCCTTTTTCCAAATCATCAAATTTGGAATGATCCATGCGGCTTTGAACTAACAAGCTGTGATAGTGCTCCTGAGAGAACATTCATCCTTCTTCGTCCCAAAAGGATGGTAGGCCGTCCTCAAATAGCTCTTTGAAAACTTGCTTGAAGTTATTAACCTCTGAAAGAATTTCATTTTCCTTGTCCTGGAACGTCTTCATTAAATGGTGCTTGTGGATAAAACTTTTAGCCCATAGTACTATTGATATTCTGTCCTTTATTCCCATATCATGTAATTTCTCGTATGTCAATGAATTTAGAAAATTCAGTGTGTTCTGGGTTGTGGTAAGGGGTCTTCTCTCCATGTGTTCATTCACTAACTTTAGTCTTTGGAGCCAAATTGATCAATATGTTCTGATCATCGATAAAGTTCAGATGGTGCCTGAATTTAGTGATTTCTATAGATAAGGTGTCCCAAATGATGTGCTTTGCCCCTTGGAGAGGACCTTTCCCAACGTTTCTTTCTTTTAGTTCATTGAATTTATTCTGCAGCTAATTCCTGCCTTGCAATATTTTATTTTTATTCTCACTTACTTTGGCCGATTCAGACTTGATCTTTTCATTCTCTGCCTTTAACTCTTTTATTTCTTCATCCTTTAAGCTGACCTGGGACATAGGTATTGAAAAGTCATCCGCAGAAAATTCATTCAATGGTTTATCAATATTTACAATGGATAGGTCCTCATCAATAGGAGTCTGACTCATCAATTCTTCCATGATTTCCTTTTCCTCCTTTTCGTCCCTTTTGAGCAAGGCAATTTGAGATATCAGTTCACTTCGTTCAGCTTCCCATCTATCTTTCTCCTCTTGTAACTCGACAGCTTTTCCTTTATGTTCCATCATCTCCTGCTGCGTCTTGTCTTTTTCTTCTTGTAGTGCCAATAATTCAGATGATTGAACATGTTCTGAGCCTGGGATCTTCAATCTTTTCTTCAAAACTTGGAGAGCATTGTCCTTTTCTTCCAACATTCTTCTGACAGCTTGGGTGTTATCTCTTTCATTGCCTGAACTGATAATATCTCCTTGTAGCTTCTTAATTTGAATGGTATTGGCCTTATTTTCAACTCTTTCATGTTTTACTTGAACCTCTAATTTAGCTACCAAAATTTGTAGCTTATTGATTCTCATCATAGCTTGCAATAGGTCTGAATAAATAATGTCATTTGTTTTCTTGTGTAGCTGTATGTTGTCGAGTACACTAATCTTGTCCAACCTTACTTCCATCTCTGTCATCTTTTTATCATTAACCATGGCCAATTTGAAGGTATTTCTTTCTGTATCTCGGGCAGAAATCAAGGAGGTTTTTGGATTGCTTAAACTCCTTACTCGTGGGAGTAAACTGCTTGTATCTTCCAGAGATTGCTTTCGCTTTTCCATATTGTTGGCTTTGACCTCCTCTTTGGATTTGAAAATCGGGCTTAATTCTGAATTATCCACACTTTTAAAAGAAAATTGATTTACTTGTACAGATTTCATTGGGACTAAAACAACTCTCTTGAAATCATCAGAAACCTCTTCACTTGAAACTCCACCAACTTGTAACAATCTTGCCTTTTTATGTAATCCATCTTCATCCACTTCCATGCTTTCAATTTCAGATAGAATCCTTTTAATAAAAACATTAGGACCCTCTGTCGCTTGTGATACTGTAGCTGGTAAAGTACTTGCATCTCCATCAGACCCTTGAATTTCCATAAACTGCAACAAATTTGCTGTTTCATTCAATCCTTCAATAAACTGGTGTTCAAATGGTTTTTTTTGTTGGCTTGCTTCCTGAGGGAAATTATGTGGCGAGGATCATAATTTGCCTTCAGTTCTTTTTGAAATTCCATGCTTCCCAATAACTTTTCAATAAACACTAAGGCACCTTTATTTTTGAAAATAAAAGAGCCAACCTTGAGAGGGAATTTGATATTTGAATATTTTTTAAAGGCTCCAAAATGTTCTTCCTCTGAATGCAACCTTTGCCTCATTAGAGGAAATTTCAACTCAAAATGGGCCTTTTAAATTTTATTCAAATTCCATGTCATCATGTGTTAGCCAATGAAATTGCTCTAAATTTGAAATACCGTATATGTCTTAAACACCTTTTTAATATAAATTTGGGGATAGGTATCATAAAAAAAAACTACTTTTTTGTTTGTATTTTTGACATATCTCCCTGTGTTTTTACTCAAATTTCGATCGGGAGAGCTCGTTAGATGCATAATTAAATTCCGCATCCAACGAGTACCCACTCGGCATACTTTTGATGGACCCCGCTACCCCAAAAACAAGAAATACCTAAAAAAATGGAATGATGACATCATCATTCTGTTTTTTCAGGTATTTCTTGTTTTTGGGGTAGCGGGGTCCGTCAAAAGTATGCCGAGTGGGTACTCGTTGGATGCGGAATTTAATTCCACATCCAACGATCTCTTCTGATCGAAATTTGAGTAAAAACACATGGAGATATGTCAAAAATACAAACAAAAAAGTAGTTTTTTTCTTTTCTTCCTCCAAAATTAATAAATATTATTTTATTATTTTAACTATTATTTTATTAGCTCATTTTAGGAGGCCCATTTTGAGTTGAAATTTCCTCTAATGCATGAATTCTAATGCAAAAACTCTGGGAGTGAGGAAAGCAGGTAACTTATATGGTTCCCCAGTGAATCCATATATCCTCAAAATATTACAATCTTTATGTAGGAACCAGTCTCCGACTCGATCCTCAGGTGAGGATTGCATCAGGCATTTCATATCTTCTAACACAAGGGGCAACACTTCATCGAACAACATTTTATATATCTCTGACATGATTGAATTGGCAAACTCAAACATCCTGATCTGCTTGGGCAAATCAAAAGAGAAGATGGTACTCAAAAACTGTAATTCAGTGACATTTGAACACAGCAACATGTTCAACAAGTAAGTTTGAAATTTAAAGGACCCGACCTTCAGGAATTCACTTAACTGAAGGTGTATTGCTTTTGCCAAGTACTCATCTAGATTGAAAACAGGAACCGATTGAAACTCTGAACCAAATGAACTTATTTTTAACAAAAAACCAAGGATGAATTCAGTTACGTGACAATCATCGTCAAGACCCAAAATTTGACAGACCAGGGATACCACTAATTGAACTTCATTTTTGAAAATATGAACATGGTAAGGTGGGAAAAGACCGTCTAATGACTGAACCTCTTTCAAAATACTGGACAGAAATTTGCAACGGACTTCAGAGATAAAACTTTTGTATAATTCAGCAAGGATAGACTCATTTAGGGTTCACGGTTGTCAGGGTAACTGTTGGGCAGGTTTAAATTTTCGCGAACGACTTTTGCATTGACTTTACAGAGTATTCGAGAAGTAGAGTGACTCACAATGACTCTTTGAGAAGGGGAATAATTGACTGCGCACCACTCTGCGAATTCTGGAAAATGCAGGGTTTGTTCGAGAGCAAAATAATACAAAAAGGATTTACAGACATTCAAGACATCATTTCCTTGTGAATTGTAGTGCCACAACCTTTCTTTACTGCCTGATATGCTTCCTATAGACAGAAAAGGGTCACACACGCCTTTGTCCCTATCAACTAAATAATCTTCCCTATCATCTATAATACGGCCAGACCCTTGCAATTCCTTTCCTTGGTCCATAATTCAATTGATAATGGAAATTTGATGGACGAATTATGGGCATTTAATCCTTACCTGTTTACCATGGCTCGAAATCGACAGTCGAAGGTTGACGAATCTGCAGGTCTTTTTCACTCGTCCGATGCCAATAAAATAACCACGGAACAAGTAAAATTCCCTTTTATAGAACCCCACTCCAGAGCGTCCCTTTGGTAGTTTCCTCTAAACCGCTTTCGCCTCTAGATTACACCATGATTGGCCACGTGGACAGTGGTTTATATTCTGCAACTACCCTTTACCTTTATATGCCGCACACCTTCCCGCTCCGAATCTATCTGTGACCCTTGATCAATTTCACCTTTATTTTTCTGTCGTCAGATCAGGTGGCACGTATCCAACTCCGCTGAGCGTCGTGGTCATATCCATCGTGCAAGTTTCTGCTCCGGATTCATCCACAATCGTAGATGTAATCAGCTTTTATTTCTCCACTGCTAGATCAAATGACACGCACTCGATTCCACCAGGCTCCGTTGTTTTAACAAGTGCGCGGGTTCACAAAGTTGAGCTTATACGGACCGTAGATCTCATCCGGCTGGATCGACGACCGTTGATCCATATACTACATTAAATGCCCGTATGTACTTATCTTCCTCGCATCTTTTAGGGAGCGGATATAATACAGACCATTGATCTTCATCTTTTCGCTCTGCATCGTTTGATCCCGCGACATTTCACCGCTTACAAGCCCTTTGTCTTACTCTTATACTATAAATTTTAACCAAAGTTTTGACAAGTGACCATTATTTTCTTTCCACCGTGGTATCTTTGTTCCCCTTCTAAATAATGGTGTTAATAGCTGGCTCCATCTAGGGATGATATCCTCCCTACGAGGTATCAAATAACTCGTAGACCAGGTGCCTGTTTTTTGATTTTTCACAATAACTTCCAGAAAACTCATCTTTTGTTTTTTGTACATATATTATTTTTTGTTTTGAGAAAGGGAAAGCACGCCTCCTGTACCTTATGGCCTTCACTACGGGGTTAAAATACATTAGGCTTACCATTCATGTTAACTTTGTAAAGAGAAATAAGTATTTACAGGCTATAATACAAATTTTACCATCCTCCTTAGGACAGGTAATGTTTCAGGTACCTTCCATTGACGGGATTACTATCCAGAAGAACCCCGTTCGGATATTCTAGCAAAAATGCGTTTTTCCCTCTGTAACCAGCAACAACATAAGGACCTACCCACATATGGTCAAATTTCCCATGTTTGTCCTCTTTCGGAGCATCCCACTTCAAGACCAAATAGTCAATCTGAAACTGCTCTTCTTTAATCCTCCTGTCGAAAGTACTTTTCATTTTCTCCTGATGGGACTGCACCCTATCATAAGCTTTATTCCTTTGCTCATCCAGTTCAATAATCTGATTTATCCTCCTTTGCATATGATTTGGTTCTTCTTGTTGATCTTGGAAATACCTCATGACTGGGACACCTAACGATGCTGGAAAAACAACTTCAGTCCCATACACCAGTTGGAACGAAGACATGCCAATCTCTCTTTTGGTACTAATCCTGTCAGCCCAGAGAGCATACTTGAGCTTGGTGTGCCAGGACCTTTTGTTATCTTCTAACAGCTTCCTGATGATCCTCACTAGGCTTTTATTAGAAGATTCTGCCAACCCATTTCCCTGCAGATAATAGGCCGTTGAATGATTGAGGCTTATATGATACTTGTGACAGAAATCAATCATTTTCTTGGATTTAAACACAACTGCATTGTTTATTACTATTCTTCTGGGGCATCAGAATCGAGCCAATATATTGTCTTCAAGGAAATCCATGATTACAGTCTCAGTGGCTCTCCTAGTGGGAATAGCTTCAATCCATTTTGTAAAATAATATGTAGCTGTAAGAATCCATTTGTGTTGTCCTGATGAATTGGGGTTTATTTCTCCAATAAAATCCAAACCCCACTACTGAAATGGAGCTTCTACTGTTATGGGATTCAAAGGGAGAGGAAGTACTTTTCTCTTTCTGTAAAAATTTTGGCATTGATGACACTTACTGGTTTCTTTATATACATCTAAAAATAATGTAGGCCAATAATAGTCTTCTCTTAGAATTTTGTTTTTCGTCACCTTCCAAGAATGATGCCCCTCACAATCTCCCTTATGAAATTCTTTGACTGTATGCTGAGCTTCATTTTGCAAAAGACAATTCAGCAACACTCCACCGGGGTCTTTCCAATAAAGATATTGATTTAGAATACAAAATTTTGCAGCTTTTAATTTTATAGATCGGGATCTTGACTTACTCAACCCCTCCGGTGCTTGCAAATTTTGAAGGACATATACGATATCAGAATACCATGGAGAAGCCACAAAATCAGCCATTACTTCCACTTCTGTATCTAACTGATTAGCTTGATGAGATAAGAAATTAATTTGCAAAGCTTCACAGTTTGAATTAGCCATCATTTTAGCTAACCCTTGTCCTTTAATCAACTTGGTGGGATTTATTTCGATATCATACTCCAACAATGTAGCAATCCATTTTGCTCTTCTACCTTCTGGATCTGGTTGTGTTAAGATTCCCTTTACTGCAGCAGATGGAACATGTGCAATTATATGTGAATGCAGAATATACACTCTGAAATCTTTCAGTGCTTTGACTAAGGCATAATCTTGTTTCTCCATAATGTCATATTTCAATTCTCCATCTCTTAACATTTTGCTAAAAAATGCTATGGGTTGTTCCAAATTCTCATCATTTTTCTGTAACAGAACTACTGCTATAGTATATTCTGAAGCATATGAAAATATTGAGAAGTCTTTGGTAAAATCTGGGCTCACCAACACAGGAGCCTCTGATATTGCCTTTTTGATTTCCCAAAAAGACTTTCTAGCTTCAGCATTCCATTTTATCTCGTGACCTTTCTTCAACATATTTGTGATATTCATTAAGATCTCAGCAAAAATTGGCACAAACCTTCTCAAAAAATTTACTTGCCCCAAGAATGATTGTATCTCTTTTTTACTCCTGGGTTCAGCCACTTTCAGAATTGCACTCACCCTTTCGGGATCAATTTTTATTCCATCCTTTGATGTTATATGACCCAACAACTTTCCTTCTTCCAATGCAAAATTGGACTTCTTTGGATTCAGTGATATGCCAAACTTCCTACATTTCATGAAAACTTTCTCCAGATGGCGCAGATGCTCTCTGTTAGATTTTGAATAGACTGTGATATCATCCATGTAGATCACTACAAAATTCCCAATTTCCCCTGCAAAAGCAATGTCCATAGCTCGCTAGAAAGTAACTCTTGCATTCATCAAACCAAAAGGAATCTTTGCATACATAAAGGTGCCCCAAGGTGTAGTGAAAGCAGTTTTTTCTTGATCTTCAGGTAATAATTTGATCTGATTATAGCCGGAAAAACCATCCAACATTGAAATTCTTTCAGCTCCAACTACTTTCTGCAATATATGGTCCATCTTTGGCAAAGGATAATTGTCCTTCATAGAAACTTTGTTCAAGTTTCGGAAATCTATACACAATCTTATTTTCCATTCTTCTTTCTAACAGGAACAAGGTTTGCAACCCACTTTGAAAACCTTAGAGTGACAATGATCTTGGCATCAAATAACTTTTTAATTTCCTTCTCAATAATAGGGAGCAACTTAGGGTTTATCCTTCTGAGCTTCTGCTTGAAAGGTTTCTCACCAGGCTTTATAGGAATAGTATGCTGTATGATAGACATATCATATTCCTTCAGATCTTCATAACTCCACGCAAATACATCCGTATATTTTTTCATTAATTTCACATACTCTTCTTTTTCTTTTTCAGGCAACTTCTTGGACAACTTCACAATCTTAGGATTTTCTTCGGTACCAATATTCTTATCTTCAATAGCATTCTCAATGGGATTTACTTTGGGATTCTTAGCGACATCATTCTGATCAAAATTTTTTTCTAAAGGAATTAGTCCTCTTGGTATGAAATTGTTTTTTAACTGGATAATATCTTTACCTCCTAAGGTTCCCTTTAACTTTTCAGTACCATTCCCTTCTTCCTCAATCTCTTCCTCATCTTGAATACTCTCGCCATTGTCATTTTCGGTGTCAATAGGAGCATTTACAAATTCTCCTGAGAGCTCTAGGAACCTTCTGATCTGCATATCATCTTTGAACACCTGCCAGTATTTAGAGTTATCAGGAATAGACGGTCTATTCACAATTTCCACCTGGTATTCCATTTGACCAGCAATAGGGGTTTCAAATTTTCCAGCGGCCATAGCTAAAGAATCAGCTACCAAATTTTCATGTCTGGGAACTACCTGAATTGCATGCTCTGTAAAGAAGTTTCCCAACATATCCCATACTTCATTTCTACAAGCCCTAATCCGAGGATGCCTGGTTTGATAGCTTTCATTTACTTGATTTATCACCAACTCTGAGTCCCCCAAGACTCTTATTTTTTGAGCTCCCAAATCTTTCAAAGCATGCAATCCTAGTAACAAAGATTCATATTCTGCCACATTATTTGTGCACTCAAATGTTAATTTATATGATAAAGCTTTGAAATCCCGAATAGGAGAAATTATATACACACCACCTCCAGCGCCTATTTTTGCAGCAGATCCATCAAAGTACATAATCCACTGGCCTTCCCTTTTTTGTTTCGCTTCCAAAGCATCCTGCTCTAGCACTTCCTTTTCCTTATTCTCTTCAGACTTCTTCTGCAATGCCTCTTCTATATCATGTGGAACAACATCATTAAAGAAAATAGAAGACCCCAAATCAGTATCAACAACATATATGTGGTGAATCTTAGGTTTATCTTGACTGCTTACTACATAAGGAGTTCTTTTTTCACTATATAACCTTCTGCTCCCATCTCGAACAGGAATTGTAGCATAAGACATATCCATCTGTAAACTAGCTTTCAACTTGGAAGTCCAAGATCTTGACAACAACACCCCGAACTTAGGTGGAATATCTGCCACGACCACATCCATGACTATAGTTTTAGATGGCAATTTATTTAGGGTTACCAGCATATCTTTAATCAAACCAAGGCATTTCACCCTTTTAGAATCAAATGAGTACAAATCTTTATAAGGTCTTGTTACTTCTAATCCCAAACTCTCTACCACTCCTTTCGGCATTAATTTATGTGATGCCCCTGAGTCTAGCATAGCATTGTGGACCACCTTATCATGCACTTTTAAACTCAAATAGAAAGGAGGGACTTCTTCACTTTCTAAATTTGCAACCTTTGACCCAAACGAAATAGCAGGGTTATCATCGTTCAAATCTAAAATGTCAGATTGCCATTCTCCTGTATTTTTGACCATTTTTGTGATAGTGCTTTTGTATTCAGTGTTTCTCAATAACTCATTAAATGGAATAGAGATTTTTAGCTTTGAAAGTTCATTTTGTAAATTGAAGCCAGAACCAATTTTTTACACATCAACCGGAGTCGCCTGCTTTATTGCTTTATCTCTTTGTACATCATTTTCAACCTCTTTATTTACAAAAGACTCTTTTTGTAGTTCTTTTCCCTTTTCTACATTCAAAGAACTAGTGGAAGGCTGATTTAGGTTTGCCTTTCCTTTATTTATGAGGACTTCCCTGTTCCTCAGTCTGATTTTCCTTTGCACATCATCCATAGCGTGTAAATAACCCCTTTGATATTGCTCAATATCCATTTCAAATTCTTCACTTCCATCTTCCTGTCCAAACATGTTATGCTCTTCCTCAGTAAGATATATCTCTGAGCTCTGTTCTCCAAAAAGATGAATCTCATTTTCAGCGGGATCTTCTTCATCAGCAACATAATTTTCTGGGAATGGTGGACGAATTTGCTGTTCCTCCTAATTTCTTGGATTTCTTACGTCTCTTTGTCAGTTTTGGGGAGGAACAGGAGGATTCGGTCTTCTGAAATTAGGATTCCTGATCTGAGGCTCAGCTTGTTCTCTATTGAAACCCCTACTATCCATAGTTAATCTATCCATCAACTTTTCCACGGTTTTCAACATCATTTCAAATTTGACATCATTAGTAGAGGAAGAAGCAGAAGGCAAAATTTCTTCCTTTTTCCTTCTATCAATATCTCTATGTTTCATCTTTCCACCTCCCATCATATTTGCTTCTACTTCTAGAGCATCTGTAAACATAGCAGCAAGAGTTGCAGTTTTTATTTCTCTTAATGAAAATGCAAAGTCATTATCAAAAGCTCCAGCATAATGTAATTTGGGCTGCAGAAGGTTTTATGTCCTCTGGAATGGAATTATAAACCCTCATGAACCTGCTAGAAAACTCATGGACAGATTCAAAACCTCCTTTTTTGAGACTATTATACTGAGATAAAAGCTGCAAAGGGTTCTGTTTATCATCCCACCTATCTAGGAAACCATTTTGGAAAGCCTGAAAATTCACTATAGACCCATTTGGCAAATCTTTAAACCATTTCTTTGCCTCACCTGACAAACTTTGGGCAAACAACCACATTTTAACATCTGGATAATCAACTTCTTCTAAGTCGATGAAATCTTCAAACTTGGCAACATGCTGTTTTGCGGTTACGTCACCTTCTCCATCAAACAAAGAAATTCTTTGGGAATAGTTCTGAGGAAGGTCGTGTAATAAAGGAGGCAACCGCAAGGGAGCAAATCTGGCTGCCATTGGTCTAGGTGGATTTTCAGGAACTGAAGAGCTTTGAGTATTTTGAGAGGTAAATGTTTCAACTTTAGTGGTTTGTTGTAAATCTCTCCAGAGGGAATCCAACAAATAAGATTCTAACCTACGAGGATTGAATTCAGTATTCTTAAGGTCAGACTCGGATTTGGTTCTCAACAGACTTTTCCCAGCGTTAACTTCCCATTTTGGATCAATATGAGAATCTTGAGATGATGATGCACCAAACAAAGGAAAACCTAACTTTTCTTTATTTTTTCTTTTAAATAACATTTCTGGGTCTTCAAAACCTTTCAAGATTTCGGTATCAGAGTTACCTCGCGTGTGTTTTCTCGAAGCCAGAATGACTCCTTAAGTTCTGAAGAAGTTTCACAATGGAGTCACCCGGACAAATATACAAACTTTTTACTGTTAAAAATTTCTGTTTGCCCATAGAAATTTTCTTTAAACACTGTCATTCCCCAAGGGAAAATATGCACTTTCGTTCCTTGGCAACGGTGCCAGTTTGTTAGCACTCGAATGTACCCAAGGTTGTAAAGGTAAATCCCAAGGTAACATCAAAACCACTTTAGAAAGAAATTGGTTTTTCTTCCAGAGAGGGATCTCTCAATACAGATTTAACGAGACCAGATATAATTAACATCCAAAGATTTGTATAGATGGTTGAAACAACACATAACCATTGGGCATGGAGTCACATAAAAATAAAAATATCACAAAGACACATACATGAGATTTATCAAAGGCAAGATAACCATTTCATCACAGTCATTCATTTAGTTCAGGTGGGATAGAAGAGACAATGAACAACCCATTAATACAGAGCATCAAAAGATGAATTCTATATTAACTTTAGTAGAAGAATGTATAAAATATCCAAAACGATGATCAGAGCATAAACATTATGAATTCTAACCATCCAATACTGTGTTTTAGATACGAGGAAAAACAAAATGAAATGTTACACTGGAAAAACACAATCACATAAAGAAAGAAATACGGACTGTAATGGAAATGACACAGGAATCTCTGATAATTCTTATGCATTCGCTCTATTATTCAAAAACAATATGTCTTTCAAAACCTTCAACAACACGATGGGTTCCAACCCCCATCTCATAAAATAGATGCAAATATATACATAAAATAATTTGATCTTCCAAGAAGATTCATAACTGAATGATCGGCTTAATTAAAGTCTTGTAACTAAATTCCTAACTTTTAGGAATAAACTACAGCTTCAATCCTAACAAATCATTAAGATAAAATCAACTTGGTAACAGGTCATCGTCCAATCAGCTCCTCAACACGTGCCATCTGTTCTCATGAATGAAGGATTTATTTTGTCTTTTCGAACCTTTCCACAGCTTTCCATTGCTCTGTGCTTGGGGTATCATATTCCATCATCTCTCGAATTGACACTTCTAACTCCATGTAAGCTTCGTATGATACCTTGGGCAATCCTCTCTTGATGATTAGGAACTTTTGTAAGATTTCGAAATCCTCTGTCAATTTGTCCACAATAGCTTTCCTTGTTAGGCCTTTTTCCAAATCATCAAATTTGGAATGATCCATGCGGCTTTGAACTAACAAGCTGTGATAGTGCTCCTGAGAGAACATTCGTCCTTCTTCGTCCCAAAAGGATGGTAGGCTGTCCTCAAATAGCTCTTTGAAAACCTACTTGAAGTTATTAACCTCTGAAAGCATTTCATTTGCCTTGTCCTGGACCGTCTTCATTAAATGGTGCTTGTGGATAAACCTTTTAGCCTATAGTACTATTGATATTCTGTCTTCTATTCCCATATCATGTAGTTTCTGGTATGTCAATGAATTTAGAAAATTCAGTGTGTTCTGGACTGTCGTAAGGGGTCTTCTCTCCATGTGTTCATTCACTAACTTTAGTCTTTGGTGAGCCAAATTGATCAATATGCTTTGATCATCGATAAAGTTCAGATGGTGCCTGAATTTAGTGATTTCTATAGATAAGGTGTCCCAAATGATGTGCTTTGCCCCTTGGAGAGGACCTTTCCCAACGTTTCTTTCTTTTAGTTCATTGAATTTCTTCTGCAGCTGATTCCTGTCTTGCAATATTTTATTTTTATTCTCACTTACTTTGGACAATTCAGACTTGATCTTTTCATTCTCCACCTTTAACTCTTTTATTTCTTCATCCTTTAAGATGACCTGGGACATAGGTATTGACAAGTCATCCGCAGAAAAGTCATTCAATGGTTTATCAATATTTACAATGGACAGGTCCTCATCAATAGGAGTCTGACTCATCAATTCTTCCATGATTTCTTTTTCCTCGTTTTGGTCCCTTTTCAGCAAGGCAATTTGAGATATCAGTTCACTCTGTTCGGCTTCCCATCTGTCTTTCTCCTCTTGTAACTCGATAGCTTTTCCTTTATGTTCCATCATCTCCTGCTGCATCTTGTCTTTCTCTTCTTGCAGTGCCAATAATTCGGATGATTGAACATGTTCTGAGCCTGGGATCTTCAATCTTTTCTTCAAAACTTGGAGAGCATTGTCCTTTTCTTCCAACATTCTTCTGACAGCTTGGGTTTTATCTCTTTCATTGCTTGAATTGATAATATCTCCTTGTAGCTTCTTAATCTAAATGGTACTGGCCTTATTTTCAAATCTTTCATGTTTTACTTGAACCTCTAATTTATCTACCAAAATTTGTAGCTTATTGATTCTCATCATAGCTTGCAATAGGTCTGAATAAATAATGTCACTTGTTTGCTTGTGTAGCTGTATCTTGTCGGGTACACTAATCTTGTCCAACCTTACTTCCATCTTTGTCATCTTTTTATCATTAACCATGGCTAATTTGAAGGTATTTATTTCTGTATCTTGGGCAGAAATCAAGGAGGCTTTTGGATTGCTTAAACTCCTTACTCGTGGGAGTAAACTCCTTGTATCTTCCAGAGATTGCTTTCGCTTTTCCATATAGTTGGCTTTGACCTCCTCTTTGGATTTGAAAATAGGGCTTAATTCTGAATTATCCACACTTTTAAAAGAAAATTGATTTACTTGTACAGATTTCATTGGGACTAAAGCAACTCTCTTGAAATCATCAGAAACCTCTTCACTTGAAACTCCACCAACTTGTAACAATCTTTCCTTTTTATGTAATCCATCTTCATCCACTTCCATGCTTTCAATTTCAGACAGACTCCTTTTAATAAAAACATTAGGACCCTTTGTTGCTTGTGATACTGTAGCTGGTAAAGTACTTGCATCTCCATCGGACCCTTGAATTTCCATAAACTGCAACAAATTTGTTGTTTCATTCAATCCTTCAATAAACTGGTGTTCAAATGGTTTGCTTTTGTTGTCTTGCTTCCTTAGGGAAATTATGTGGTGAGGATCATAATTTGCCTTTGGTTCTTTTCGAAATTCCATGCTTCCCAATAAATTTTCAATAAACACTAAGGCACCTTTATTTTTGAAAATAAAAGAGCCAACCTTGAGAGGGAATTTGATATTTGAAGATTTTTTAAAGGCTCCAAAATGTTCTTCCTCTGAATGCAACCTTTGCCTCATGAATTCTAATGCAAAAAATATGGGAGTGAGGAAAGCAGGTAACTTATATGGTTCCCCAGTGAATCCATATATCCTCAAAATAGTACAATCTTTATGTAGGAACCAGTCTCCGACTCGATCCTCAGGCGAGGACTGCATCAGGCATTTCATATCTTCTAGCACATGGGGAATCACTTCATCGAACAACATTTTATATATCTCTGACATGATTGAATTGACAAACTCAAACATGCTGATCTGCTTGGGCAAATCAGAAGAGAAGATGGTACTCAAAAACTGTAATTCAGTGACATTTGAACACAACAACATGTTCAACAAGTAAGTTTGAAATTTTAAGAACCTGACCTTCGGGAATTCACTTCACTAAAGGTGTATTGCTTCCGCCAAGTACTCATCTAGACTGAAAAAAGGAACCAATTGAGACTCTGAACCAAATGAACTTATTTTTAACAAAAAACCAAGGATGACTTCAGTTACGTGACAATCATCGTCAAGACCCAAAATTTGACAGACCAGGGATACCACTACTTGAACTTAATTTTTGAAAATATGAACATGGTAAGGTGGGAAAAGACCATCTAATGACTGACCCTCTTTCAAAATACTGGACAGAAATTTGCAACGGACTTCAGAGATACAACTTTTGTACAATTCAGCAAGAATAGACTCATTTATAGGTTCACGGTTGTGAGGGTAACGGTCGGGCAGGTTTAAATTTTTGCGAACAACTTTGGCATTGACTTTACAGAGTATTCGAGAAGTAGACTGACTCACAATGACTCTTTGAGAAGGGGAATAATTGACCTCGCACCACTCTGCGAATTCTGGAAAATGCAAGGTTTGTTCGAGAGAAAAATAATACAAAAAGGATTTACAGACATTCAAGACATCATTTTCTTGTGAATTGTAGTGCCACAACCTTTCTTTACTGACTGATACGATTCCTATAAACAGAAAAGGGTCGCACACGCCTCTGTCCCTATCAACTAAATAATCTTCCCTGTCCTCTATAATACAGCCAGACCCTTGCAATTCCTTTCCTTGGTCCATAATTCAATTGATAATGGCAATTTGATGGACGAATTATGGGTGTTTAAGCCTTACCTGTTTACGATGGCTCGAAATTGACAGTCGAAGGTTGATGAATCTGCAGGTATTTTTCACTCGTACGGCGCCAATAAAATAACCACGGAACAAGTCAAATTCCCTTTTATAGGACCCCACTTCGGAGCGTCCCTTTGGCGGTTTCCTCTAAACCGCTTTCACCTCCGGATTACACCACGATTGGCCACGTGGACAGTGGTTCATATTCAACAACCACCCTTTACCTTTATCTGCCGCGCGCCTTCCCACTCCGGATCTATCTGTGACTGTTGATCGATTTCACCTTTATTTTTCCGCCGTCAGATCAGGTGGCACGTGTTAGCACTCAGAATGTACCCAGGTTGTAGGAGGCACACCCTGAGGTAACAACAAAACCACTTTAGGAAGAAATTGGAAGTCTCTCCCAGAGAGGGATCTCTCAAACACAGATTTCACTAAATCAAATGGTAAACAGTTTTTAGCATTCATTCATTCGGCTGAACCAATCACATATCCATTGGGCATGGAGTCATATACGTGTAAAAGCTCATAAAGATACATACATAAGAACTATCAAAGGCAATATAATCACATCATTACAGTCGTTAAGATTGATCTGGGTGAAACGGAAGAAATGAGAAAACAATCCATCAATATAGAGCGTCTAGGACGAATTCCATATCAATTTTAGCAGAAAGATCATATAATATCTGAAATAATGAATAGAGCATATACATATGAATTCTACTCATTCAACACTGCATTCCAGATACGAAAGGAAGAACAAACTGGAGTGTTACACAAAGGAAATAACAGGTACATAAGGGAAATAGCACAGACTGCAACATCAATGACACATGAATCTTTGACAGAGAAACTTCTTATGCATCCACTTTATTACTCAAAACAGATATGTCTTTCAAAACCAGCAATTCTCTTGATGGGTTCCAACCCCCATCTCATAAAAAGACACCAATATATAGATTAAACAATAAGTCTGCTCCCAGCAGATCAATAACAGAATGACCAGCGTAAATTAGAGTTTGTAACTAATTTCCTACACCACTAGGAAGTTGTTACAATTCCATTCCTAACCGATCATAGAGTATCACATCAACTGAGTAACAAACTCGGCCACACAGCTCCACGTCCCCGCTTCATCAGCTCTTTGGTATATGCCACCTGTTCCCTACTGAGAAAGATTAAGCTTTGTTTTCCCCAGCCGCTCTACAGCCCTCCATTGCTCAACACTTGGGGTGTCGCTTTCCATCATCTCCCAGATGGCTACCTCGAGTTCCATGTAGGCTTCGTAGGACTTCTTAGGCAACCTGGTTCTGATAGCCGTGAACTTCTGCAGGACCTTGAAATCTTTAGTTAGCACGTACACAATGGTTTGTCCAGACAGGCTCTTCTCTAACTCATTAAAATTTGAATGGTCCATACGAGCCCTGACAATCAGATTATTATAATGTTCCTGCGAGAGCATTCGACCCTTCTCGTTCCAGAAGCATGGCAACCCGTCTTCGATCAGCCCTTCAAACTCCCTTTTGAACCTGTTGACCTGTACCATTAATTCTTCGGATTTATCCTGAACAATCTTCATTAACTGGTGCTTGTGAATAATTTTCTTTGCTGACAGGACTATTGAGACTCTGTCCTTTATACCCAAGTCATGCAATTTTTGATATGTTAATGAATTTTGGAAATCCAGGGTATTTTGGGCTGTAGTGAGAGGCCTCTTCGCCATGTGTTCGTTTACCACTTTTAATCTTTGCTGAGCTGCATCTATTAATCCCCACAAATCATCAATGTAAATAAGGTAGTGCCTGAACTTAGTGACCTCAATAATTATGGTGTCCCAAATGATATGTTTCGCCCCTTGAAGGGGGCCCTTCCCAATACATTTTTCTTTCAATTCCTCAACCTTCTGTTGTAATTGGCTCTTGTCCTGTAAAAGCTGCATTCTACTTTCATTCACCTTGGTTAACTCGGTTTTCACCTTTTCGTTCTCTGCCTGCAATTCTTTAATGGTCTCCTCCTTCAAACTGACTTGGGACATAGACTCCAACAAGTCGTCTGCAGAACAATCAGCTAAGGGTTTTTGGATATCTACAATAGATAAGTCATCGCCGGTAGGGGTTTGGCTTATTAGTTCATCCATAATCTCTTTCTTTGCAGTCTGATCTTTTTTCATTACTGAGATTTGGGACAATAGTTCTTCCCTTTCGGCATTCCACTTATCTTTGTCCTCTTGTAACTCCCCAGCCCTCCCTTTGTACTCCATCATCTCCTGATAGAGTTTGTCTTTCTCCTCCTGGAGGGCTAGCAATTCAGCTGACTGGACATGTTCCGAGCCTGGCATCTTCAACTTCTTCTTCAGAACTTGCAGGGCATTATCTTTTTCTTCTAACAATCTCTTCACAGTCTGGGTGTTGTCTGAACTGGCGATGTTTGCCTGCAGTTTCTTTACCTGAACAACATTTGCCTTATTCTCCACTTTTATTAATTCTTGCACATGATCTAGGAACTAGGAATCAAATCATCAAAGAATTATTAACAAATTACTCATGAATTGGCAATAATCGGAACCAGAATCGGTTTC